>JAFVLL020002836.1:0-124397 GCA_021397915.2 Tor tambroides | reverse complement strand
CATATATATAAATATTAGATGAAAAACCTAAACTTAAAAAACTTAAATGAAATTTTGAAGTCTTGTCTTGGCAACTAACTTAAATATTTGTTAAGCTGAAGTATACAATTTTTAAAAATTGAAATAAAAATAAACTAATGCAATATAGAACTACAAAAAATTAAATAAAAGTTATTTAAAAAATCAATAAATATTAGAATAGTATATAAATAATAAGAAGAAATTTAAATAAAATATTGTTTTATTTATAAATAGAAATTTTAAAATAAAACACTACAATAATTTTAAATGCTACATGTGAATATACAATATGAAAAATTTATATTTAACATGAGATTTTCTACTGATTACATATATTACATAGAAATGATCTCATATAATCTTGCTTTGTCTTGTTTCAGGTATGGGTTCCATGCCAAATCTGTCTGCCATTTCAGTGATGCCCATCTTAACGCCCATCCCTGCAGCCCCTGCTATGACCCCTTTGGTTCCTGTGCCCACCCTGATGTCAGGACCTCTGCCTCAGATGCCCAACTCTCTCAGTGTGCCAGCTTTACCTAACGGCAATGCAACTCTCCTCACACCAACACCAGGTACTGTAACACCTTCTATCCTAAGTTCATGCACAAACCACCATTTTGCATAGATGAGCACTCAGTATGCATTTACTATTAAATCTATATGCAGTGAGACTCAAGTGTTGATGTACTGCATAGTCTATAACTCGGTTACAAATTTACATGTGCGTTAAGTAATTCTGTTTCTTCTGTTATCTTTCTAGCTTTCCCAGTCTCCGGTGGATTGAGTAAATCTCACTCGCTCTTGGACCTTGGCTCTAGCAGGTGTGAAGCATGCATACTAAGTTCAACGCCCATGTTTGTATTGGAATTGGGCGTAATATCTGTTGCATGCAAGCATTTGTTTGTTTCAGTGAGAGCTAAAAAAGATTTTTTTGAACTGTGCTCTGAGACACCCTGTTACTCCGGGCTTGTTTTGCCAGCACTAGAAGTTTGTAGTAAATAAGAGTGTGTTTGCTGACAAGAGTGCTTGAATAGCACAGCTGTCTCCTTGTATCTTAATAGGATCTTGTTAGGGTTCCTCCGAGAGTCGTCCAACCTCCACATGGTTGTACAGAAGCCTGTAATAAGCCCACTAATTTCTGTTCAGTGCCTGTTTAAAATGAATTTGGGTCTAGGGCTGTGCGATATATCTAATATACACAATATATTCGGGATGATTATCCTAGCGATATAGAATTAAGCAACATCATGTATGTCGCAATCATTTTAATGCACTTTTTATTTAGCCATAAACTTGCCTAAGTTTCCATTTCCATGAAATCTGTCAGTTTCAAAGAATCGTTTCAAAATTGAACCTTAACAAGTCACTTGTGTCATCACTCAGAAATGTTCAAAGAAATGTTTTCGTGGAAATATATGATGATTAATTAAATATTGCTTTTTATATTCTTGCAGCGTTGTTACAATGCATATGAATGACAATGATTAAATATTATGTGCTTTGTGTTATAGAAAAAAATAGATGAATGAGATTTTTCTAACTAGATTTTTGCTGTTTTTTTTGTTATTGTATAAAATGAAATGGTTATATTAATGGAATAGTTTATCAAAAAAATGAAAATTTACTCATTCTCAGGCCATCCAAGATGTAGATGAGTTTGTTTCTTCATCAGAACAGATTTTGATAAATTTAGCATCACTTGTAACTAATGGATCCTCTGCAGTGAATGGGTGCCATCAGAATGAGAATCCAAACAGCTGATAAAAACATCACAATAATCCACATGACGTGTTTGTTAGAAACAAATTCATCATTAGGGCGGAACTTTATTACGGGTCTAGGGCTGAATATTATCAAATGAGTAAAAAATATATATTTTAGCTATATCGCTCAGCCTTATTTTGTCTGTGCATGTCCACCTATGTGTGCAAATGTGTTTGGGTTGGTTTGTAAGTGTATTAGCCAGTCACCAGGATGATATCTCACTCTCTGGACCTCTCATCCCATTCTATCTATCATTCCAGCCCATGCTGAACTGCAGAAGGCTGCTGAATCCTGTTAGCATTATCTCAGAATATTTAAAAATCAGGAAACTGACAGCAGTGAGTCAGAATACTGCAGTATTGCTCATAATTGTGAGTTTTAATTATGATTTTAATGGTCCCGGTAGTGGTAATTACTGCACTAACAAGGATTCAGCAAATGTTGCTCAGACATATCAATTATTAAAAGAATGATGTCACAGCAGAATCTCAAAGCACTAAAGGAAAAGCTGATCTTGCAGCTAGCCTGAGACCAGTTGTCTGTGTTTTATGGTGGTCTGGGTTATTGGTTCATGAGAGGATTACATTAGTGTTAATGAGCAGCTACTAAATGGAGCTCATTCGAAAATTTTTTTTACATGCAAATGCAATTTCTGAATTCAAGAGTGCTGTACAAGTGAAAACTCTCAGGAATTATATGAACACATGCAGATTTGGAGAATAAAGAGGATCTATATTTATCATTAGTTAATGCATTCAAGAAAACCATACGTTTAGTAATTAGGGGCAATCTAAAACCTTAATAAGTACGTTTATTTATTGGAAATTAAAAGCATTGCATATTAAATGATCACCTTTATAGAAAAGCATACTAATCATTTATTTTCAAAATTTTCACAGTTCCAATTCTTCCTCCACCACCTCCGTTGCGAGTACCTCCCCCAAAATGAATGCATCTGATTGGGCGGTGCCTCAGTCATCCCGTCTGAAATATCGCCAGCAGTTCAACAGTCTAGACAAGCTGATGAGCGGATACCTGTCAGGTGAGTGTGTGTTTGTCAGAAAGAGAAGGGACTGGCAGTGTTTGCATATGATAGCATCTCTGCATATGTGTCATGCATTAATTCTTTTGTGCTTATTTGAAGGTCCCCAGATCAGAAATGCCCTCACAACATCAAACCTCACACAAACACAGCTTGCCACCATATGGTGAGTTCAAGAAAGACTGCACTCATCATATGAAACACTCATTAATCTCAAGAAAAACATGTTTTGATGACATTATTTGCATACACATCCTCCCTCTGTTTCATTATTTAATACATAATTCCAAAAAATGTGTAAAAAATGGCAGACCCATACATTAATCACTGGCACACATTAAACCCTGGCTCACACTGTATTGCTTGAAGCGGTGTGTTAAACACCTACTTCCACAGTGTTGCATCTGCTGTTTAGGTGCCAGTTGGATAATTAGGAACTGATTCATCTATTAAACGTTTGAAATGCTTCCAGGTTAATCACAAATGTGTATGCTTGTTTGTGGGTACATTATGTGTATATATCTCTGTATTCAGGGCTCTTGCTGATGTAGATCGTGATGGGCAGTTGAGAGCAGAAGAGTTTATTCTAGCAATGCACCTGGTTGATATGGCCAAGACTGGGCGGCCCTTACCTCTGACTCTACCTCCTGACCTTGTGCCACCTTCACTCAGGTAAAACACACACAGACCCGCCCATGCTGGAATAAGTAAGTTATGGAAGAGACTGTGTTTATTCTGTGAGTGTGTGTTTGTTTTCAGACAAGCGAAGTCATGTGACCTGCTGAACGGACCTGTTCCTTTGATTAACACTGAGCTGATTGAGCCAGAACTTCCACAGAAAAGCAAGAGTAATGGTATTTGCATATACATATACTATACATACTAGTGGCCAACAGATTATTGGCATCCAATATATTGCCTAAATACTGTATAATATATATGATACATATATTTAAAATGCATTTTAATGATGTTATATGAGCTATACACAGAACTGCTGAATTTAAAGATGAAGACATTTATTAATCAAAAGTGTGTTGCATTTTAAACCTGACCTATGAAAACATGCAATTTGTACCTTTTTAATGTATTTACCTATTTCATTATGCTCTTATCATTATCTATGTGCAAAGTTGTCATCATGATCATTCAGAAATCATTCTAATATGCTGATTTGGTGGTCAAGAAACATTTCTTATCATTATCAAACAGTTGTGCTGCTTAATATTTTTATGGAAACCATGATATATTTTTTTTAGGATTCTTTAATGAATAGAAAGTTCAAAAGAACAGCATTTATTTGAATTTTTGTTGTAACATTATGAATATCTTTACTGTCACTTTTGATCGATTTAATGCATCACTGCTGAATAAATTATGCAAATACATACTTCACAAACACAAAGGTCACAAACACACACACACTGTCCTCATTTCTACACATTTTTGTAAATGATCCTTCTAAATATTGCTGATTCAGCTGAACAGTCTCTTTTGAGTTTGTGTTTATATAAAATGCCTAAGATCTACCCTCAAGATATGGTCATTTTTTAAATATATACTTTTCTGTTCTGTATTATATTATTTTCATCATGTTGACTGATGACACTTACCTCACCTTTCTGTCTGTCTCTGTCAGTTTCATTTGAGGATAAACTAAAGGAGAATTTCCAGAGAGGAAATGCAGAGCTGGAAAAACGACGTCTGGCTCTGCAGGAGGAACGAAAGAGAGAAGAGGAGAGGAGGAGAGAAGAGGAGAGACGAGAGGAGGAGAGGAGACGACAGAAGGAGAGGGAGGAAAGAGAACGAAAGGAGAGAGAAGCCCAGGAGATGGAGCTGAGGAGACAGAGGGAGGAGGAGAGGAGGATAGAGAGACAGAGAGAGCTAGAGCGACAGAGAGAAGAAGAAAGACTGAAAGAATTAGAGCGACGAGAGGCAAGTGGAGCATGCAAGGGCAGACAGAGGTTGAACGACCACTAGAATATTACAGCAAAGCCCTACGTTTTTTCCACATGCGTACATGTTGTATGAATAAAGTGTTTATACACTTGGGCTGTGAAAAAAAAATCATGATTAACCTAATGAAGGATTGTAGGTAATATATTTTTTTGTTGGCCAGTATCTTTTTCCTTTAAATATGTTAAATAAATATGTTAAGCGTTTTTATGCAATATTTTCTTTATTTTCTTTATTAACTATATGTATGAAATATAATACTAATATGTGACCCTGGATCACAAAACCAGTCTTAAGTCGCTGGGGTTTATTTGTAGCAATAGCCAAAAATACATTGTATGTGTCAAAATAATCCATTTTCCACATCAATCTACACTCCACACACCATAATGGCAAAGCAAAAGAACTGTCACAACTTTGTAAATTTATAAAAAATAAAAAATCTGAAATAAGCATGTTGCATAAGTATTTAACTCAGTACTTAGCTGAAGAACCTTTATAGCCTCAAGTCTTTTTTTGTTTGATGCGACAAGCTTTGCTCATCAGCATTTGGCAATTATCTGCCATTCTTCACCTCACCTGTTCACCTCTCAAGCTCTGTCGGGTTGGTTGGGGGCAGACGCACATTTTCAGGTTTCTCCAGAAATATTTGATTGGGTTCAAGGCCAGGCTGTTGCTGGGGCACCTTAAGGACATTCACAGAGTTGTCTATAAGCCACTCTTGCTGTGTGCTTAGGGTCATTGTCCTGTTGGAAGGTGGACCTTCTGCCCAGTCTGAGGTTCTGAATGCTCTGGACTGGGTTTTTATTAAGTCTATCTCTATATTTTGGTTCATTGAGCTTGTCTTCTACTCTGATGAGTCCCTCAGCCCCTGCCGCTGAAAAACAGCCCCACAGCATGAGGCTGCTACCAGCACACTTTATTTTTTGGATGGTATTCTGCAGGTGATGAGCAGAGCTGGTTTTCTTCAAACATGATGCTTAGAATTGAGGTTCATCAGACCAGAGAATCTAGTTTCTCAGAGTCTGAGGGTCTTTTAGGTGCATTTTTGCAAATTCCAAGTGGGTTTTTGTGTGTCTTCACTGAGGAGAAGATTGAGTCTGGTCACACTGACATAAAGCCCAGATTGGTGAAGTGTTGCAGTAATGTTTGTCCTTCTGTAGGTTTCTCCTATCTGCACATATGATCATGGAGCTCAACTAGAGTGACCATCAGCTTCTTGGTCACCAGTCTAGACAAGGCCCTTCTCCATCAGTTGCTCAGTTTGGCCAGCTCTAGGAAGATTCCTAGTTGTTTCACATGTCTTCCATTATGGATAATGAAGGCTACATGATTCTGTGAACCTTCAATGCAGCAGAATTTTTTCTGAACACTTTTGTGGCCCCAGATGTGTGGCTTGACGCAAACCTGTTTCTGAGCTCTACAGGCAGTTGTTTTGACCTCAGGGCTTGGTTTTTGCTCTGATATGCATTTTCAGCTTTTAGACCTTTTATTAAGATGTGTGTGCCGTTCCAAATCATACTCATTCAATTGAATTTGACACAGGTTAACTTCCCTCAAAGTGTAGTAACATCTACAAGCAATATGAATGCTCCTGAGCTAATTTTCAACTGTCCCAAATAAGGGTTTGAATACTTATGCAATGGAATCATTTATGTTTTTTTTATGTATGATACATTTGCAAAGCTGTTAAAAACCTGTTATTTGCTTTGTCATTATGGTGTGTGGAATGTAGATTGTTGTGGAAAAAAAAGTAATTTAAAGCGGTTTAACATAAGGCTGCAACATAACAAAACGTAAAAAAAATGAAGGGGTTTGAATACTTCTGCAAGGCACTGTGTGTATATATATATATATATATATATATGTACACACACAGCTCTATAAACAGCATAAATTCATTTACATATACATTTACATATAGATTATAAATTTACTGCATTTGTATTAATAATATATAAAATCAATGTTAAAATATTAAGTTAGGAATATAGTGATTGATTAAAAAATACATAAAATAAAGAAAATAAAAATCTTAAATTATTATTACTAATCTGAAAACTTGCGATTATTAATTGTGAATTACTGTAATGTTTGTACTCTTTCATGACAAAGTTTAATAAATCTCTAATGCTGCATTTCATTACACAAGCAAAATGTGTATGAATGCCTGCCCTGGTGGTCTTTAGAAATCATAAAGAACAGAATGTAACTGTTGTAAAATCAAAGTAGGAAACTAGGTTAATTGTTTTAAAAAATGTAATGGTGTTAGATATATTAAATTTACTCATGAATTAACCCTAATATATACTGTACCAGTGGAGTGGTTCCTCGCCCTAGGAAAAATGATGGGAGTTTAATTACGTAGTATATTCATGTCACAATGAGTGATTAGATCAGACATCTGTTGATTAACCTCTCCTTCTCTTTATCGCTCTCTCAGGAAGCGGAGCGACAGAGGCGGATGGAATGGGAGAAGAGTAAACGAGTGGAGCTTCAGACACAGAGAGAAAAAGAGCAGAGCGACATACAGAGACTTAAAGACAGGAAGAGGAGTCTCGAGATGGAGCTGGAGGCGGTGGTCAGATTGCCATTTCTTCTTTCTGTTTTATTTTTCTTCTTTCATATACCTGTTCCCCATCCAGTCTCATACACTCTGTCCTCTGTGGGATTGATGGTTATATTATATTACAAAATAAAAACATTTCAGTTTTTTCATCTCCTAGGGTAACAAGCATAAGCAGATCTCCGACAGGCTGCGGGACGCCAAGAGTAAGAGGCAAATCCAGAGGGTCGAGCTTGACCTGATCAATCAAAAGAGAGATAGTCGTATTACGGATATCAATTCCTTACAGTTGCAGTTTGAGGTAGGTTATGTTTTTGTTGCATGAATAACATTGCATTCATTTTTTTATATACTTCCTTTTCATTCTTTCATTGTTGTACACTGCTGCGCAAAAGTGTGGGATCAGTACAATTTTTTTCAATAAATTAATTTTTATTCAGCAAGGATGCATTTAATTGATCAAAAGTGATAGTAAAGACATTTATAATGTTACAAAAAAAATATTTTTCAAATAAATGCTGTTCTTTCTAGTTATTAGTGAATCCTGAGAAAGATTAAGCAGCACAATTGTTTTCAACATTGATAATAATAAGAAATGTTTCTTGAGCAGAAAATCAGCATATTAGAATAATATCTGAAGGGTCATGTGACACTGAAGACTGGAGTAATGGCTGCTGATAATTCAGCTTTGTCATGACAGGAATTAATTAAATTTAAAAATATATTCCAATAGAAAAAAATTCATTTGCAGTAAATTTCACAATATTACTGTATTTTTTTAAACAAATTCTGTAAATGCAGCCTTGGTGAGCATAAGAGACTTCTTTCAAGCACATTGAAAAAAACTTCAAAATAAATAAATTAAATAGTAGTCTATATGAATGTGTTTTTGCAGGAATTTCAGAGGCAGATGAGTTGTCTTGGTCCTGAGAAGCAGCGACTGACCGAGAGACTTCTACATCTTACCCAGAACAACTCAAGTGAGCACTCACATAACCCTGAAGCAATCAATGAGTAGACGGGTGGATGACTAATTTCATTTGTGTCCATTTCATCCCTCTTGAATTCAAGGCCTGGGAACATTGACATTTTTATGTCCTTCTTTCTCTCATTCTTTTTTCCCCTTTCAGGTCCTTTGATAAATGATGTGAAACAGAGTTTGTGCGAGAAAGATCTGAGCTGTCGGAAGCTGAAGGAGCAGCTGGACGTTTTGGAAAGAGAGACCACTTCGAAACTCTCACAAATGGAGCAGTACAACAGAGAAATCAAGGTCAGCGGCTTCTCTTACATTCCCAGTGTAAACCTTAACAACATTTAACCAAACCAAACATGTTTTGATTAAAGCTAATGTGGGCTTTGGGTGGGGGTTTGCTCTCTTCGAATTTATTTTAAACCTTTATGTCCCTGTGAGGGACTCACTAGTTCGTTGTTCTCCATGTTCCTGTGATTAAAACCTACAGCTCAACTCCCAGCCCTGAAGGCAGAGGATTGAGCACTTCATTACACACTAACGTTCACACAGTTCACACTACTAAAGAAAACTCAACACACAAACACTATCACTAACACCCTTACTGCACCGGCTGGTCGGATCAGAAACCCGAGCATTATACATGTGGTACTCAGCTATTGTTCAGTATACATCTAATGTTTTCTGCTCCGAGCCTTTCTTTTTTCTTTCTTTGTGCCCACTTTTAACGTTTTCTTTCCTCCCACTATATCTCTCCTCTTTCTTCTCTTCCTCTTTTCCCCCGGCTGACTTTATAGTTTGTAGAAATGGATGACTGTGTGCTTCAAGGACTTCTCTCTTTGCTGGGCTGCCTAACCAATCTCTTCCTTCTAATAAAGGTTGACCTGTCTTTATCTTTCCTTAACTCACACTCATCTCAAAACTGTCTGCCTTTCATTCATTTCACCTTTCGCCCTAGTTATTCTCCATGAATGAAGTCTCACTTTACTCATATTATACTGAAAGGAGCTTCGGTGTCTGACCTCATGACCTTATAACTTCTTTGTGTCAGGTTGTGCCATTTCATCAACTCATAATGGTGTTTCTACTCACTGCCTAAAAACTAACTAAAAAAGAAAAGAGATTTTAGTTTTTAATGTGTGAAACATTTCTTTTTCTATAACAAGTTTATGTGTAATCAGCAATAAACTTAGAGTCAGGGTCTAAAAAGCTAAAATATGTATCATCAAAATAATGGATGTGTGTGTGTATATATATATATATATATATATATATATCCTATTTAATACTGTAAAGCTGCTTTGACACAATCTGTATTGTTAAAAGCACTATATAAATAAAGGTATATATACAGTATATATATATATATATACATATATATATATGTGTGTATATGTGTACATATATATATATATATATATATATGTGTGTGTATATATGTATATGTATATGTATATATATATATATATATATATATATATACATATATATACACACACACACACACACACACACTATGCTCAAATGTTTGGGGTCAGTATAATTATTTTTTTTAATGAAATTAATATTTTTGTTCAGAAAGGATGCATTAAATTGATCAAAAGCGACAGTAAAGAATCCTGATAAAAATATACCACAGTTTTCACAAAAATGTTAAAAAGCACAACTCTTTTCAACATTGATAATAATGAAAAAGCCCCAAATAAGTATATTAGAATGATTTCTGAAGATCATGTGACACTGAAGACTAAAATAATGGCTAAAGAAAATTCAGTTTGCCATCATAGGAATAAATTACATTTTTAAGTTCATTAAAATACAAAACATTTATTTTAAATTGTAAGAATATTTCACAGTATTGCTGTTTTTACTGCATTTTTAATAATAATTTGTAATCTATATATATATTATATTTAGGAAATAACTTTAATGGAACAGATCATTTATAGGAGCTCAGTATCACTCAGTAGTGGTAATTTATGTTAGTTTTGGCAGTCAGTAAAGCTGAGCGTAATGCAGTAACACATCCTGTGTATTTGAACCTGCACCATATTATTCTAAGTTTTGTTCTAAACATTATGTATATTTTGAAAAATTGTGTGGGTAACATTGTAGGACTTGAGACAGAGGCAGAGCCAGCAGCAGGACGTCCTAGAGCAGCTCAGGAGGGTGAGATCTGAGAAACTCAAAGAGCTACAGAGACACAGGAAACAGGAGGAGGAGAGGAAGAAGAAGAAAGAGGAAGAGGAGAGGAAGAGGAAGAAAGAGGAGGAGGCTGCCAGGTAAAATTTTGATTTGGCACACACAGACATACATCTTTATCAAGCCATCTACATGTTCCCACATAAATGAAAAACATGGAAATATTAAGGTGGTTAAGATATAATTGAGATATATAGGCTTTAAAAAAATCATGTACATTTCTGTAAATATATTATAGTTTGTTTTTATAGTTATGTTCAATTTAGGTAAAAAAAAAAAAAAATTTATCTATCTATCTATCTATCTATCTATATCTATATATATATCTATATATATATATATTTCATTTATCACCCATGTTTCTCTGTACAGTTTTCTTCTGTACCAGATTTCTATTCTTGTGACATTTTTGATCAAATACTCCCCCTAAAATGGCTAGATTAAACACCCACTTAACATTTTGCTCATGTGTACATTAGACAGGCAAAGCTGGAGCAGGAGCGTCTGGAGCAGGAGGAAGCAGAGCGTCAGAGGAAGCTTGCCCAGGAGCGAGAAGCCAAACTCAGGGAAGAACAGCAGCGTCAGGCCCAAGCCCGACTTCAGGAAGCCCAGGAGCAGGCGCGAGAGAAAGAGGAGAAGAGGAGGGCTGAGGAGAGAGAGAGGGAGGAGAAGGAGAGGGAAGAGAGAGAAAGGAATGAACTGGCTCTACACGCTCAGCCCTCCATGACATACAATAGCACAGAGAACAAAAGTGAGTGTGTCTGTGTGTGAGTGTGAGTGGGTGAGGTGCTTTGCCAAAGCTTAAAAACAGCTTGTATTCATCCACTTGGCCATGAATATGATGTTTTCATTATATTCATTGTAATGGGTGTCGTTACTCTCACGGCTTCATGATTCACTTTAATTACCTCCCATTAATTATCCGTGTTAATATAACAGACTCCACTAGAATATGAGTGTTTTGAGAGAAGGAAGGTAATGGGCTGCTAAACATAGAGTTTCATACAGTATATGTGTATATATATTTTAATTTCACATAATACTCTGAACTCACACTGTGTTCTGTGTAGTGTATATAGTTCACCCCAAAATGAAAATTTTGTCATAATTTACTCACCTTTATGTCATTCCAAGCCTCTATGAGTTTCTTTCTTATGTTGAACCCAAAAGAAGATATTTTGAAGAATGCTGACTTTATTATTTTTTTCCTACTATGGAAGTCAGTGGAGACCAAAAACTGTTTGGTTCCTCAAAATTCTTCAAAATATCTTCTTTTGTGTTTAACATAAGAAGGAAACTTAATACAGGTTTGTAATGACATGAGGGTGAGTAAATGATGACAATATTTCTTTAATACTTATTTAAATGATGTCTTATTATGTTTATTATAATGTTACTTCAGGGCTAATTCACCCAAAATAGAAAATCCTGTCATTTTCTCACCCTGTTGACTTACTTTCTTCTGTGAAACACAAGAAGAAAACATGAATTACTGGTCACTCTTTTCCATAAAACTTGTGGGCTAGTCTTCTGAATTAAGTTCAAGAAACAGACTAAAATTTAAGCAGTTAAATGTAATCATATATATTATTTATTGATTTAATATGGACTTCTAAGTGAACTTGAGAACGTGATCAGTCGCTATGTGAATGAATCATTCAGGCCAGTTTGTAAACTGGTTGAGTATATTCATTGAATAAATCAGCTGTAACTCACAATGGAATATTACATATATATTGCAATGTTTTTTAAAAATGAAATGTAGATGAATTTATCAAGCGATTACTTGAAAAGATTTGATTCAGTAGAATGTTTCATTCATATTTTGAATTTAAGTTTCAAATTTACCAATAATTCCATTCTTTACTTGTATAATGATGTTAAAATATATTATACATTTATATACAAATACATTATACGTTATGCTAAACTACTAAACTGAATCTAGAATCAGAAAATGCAGAGAGGAGTACAGTTATTGCGATAGATATAAAATGATGCTAGCCGATGTGGGCTTTCTGTTATGAACATGTTTCTATATGTTGAAACATGTGTTTGTAAATGCACTGAATGGTTGTGAGATGGTTTTGATATGGTTCTAAGGTGATTATGTGTGTTTTTTTTTCTCAGGCTTGCAGCCAGTGGTGACTACTGAAGCTACATGTGCTGCCCTCACCACCTACAGAGCTCTCTATCCCTTCACAGCACGCAACTCTGACGAGCTCACACTGGAGGCAGATTGTCTGATTGAGGTTCTGTACATCTGTCAACACATTCATTCACGCATTTGTAATTTTATTAATTCAAGCACACATTTAATTTGGCTTCCAGGTAGATGAATCAACAGTTAGGGAGACCGGATGGCTGTATGGAAGTTACCGTGGTAACAGCGGCTGGTTTCCAGAGAGTTATGCTGAGAGATGCAGTAAAGACAGTCAGACTGAGCGGACTGCAGCTGCTACGCAATCCACAGCGCCATCTACCAACTACCCTGGGTATGGCACTAAAACTACTCTATTATCACTCTAAAAATGCTGGGTTAAAAACAATCCTGATGGGTTAATGTGGACAAACTCAGCGGCTGGGTTAAATGTTTCACCAACTTGTTGGGCAGTTTTATTTTACTCAACTAGTGTTTAAAATGTACTATATGGCTGGCTTAAAATGAACCTAAAATAGGTTGGAAATTAAAAATCAGACACTAGAGGCATCAGTAGCTAATAATCAAAAGGTGAACATTTATTAATATGGAATTAATAAAGGTTTATTATTTAATTATTATTTATTAAACTTACTGTTAAATATTCATTTATTAAACATATTAATAAATGTTCATTTCCGTCCTATTTTGGGTTCATTTTAAGCAAGAAATATAGTACTTTTTGAAACAATAGTTGAGTTAAATAAAACTGCACAGCAGGTTAGTCAAACATTTAACCCAACCACTGGGTCAAAACAACCCAATTACTGAGTTTGTCCATTTTAACCCAACTTGGGTTGTTTTTAACCAAGCATTTTTATAGTGTTCCAACTAACTGTGCAATTCAAAATGATTAATATAATTTGTGTGTAATATTACACACAAAAACAAGTTAAACGTAGTCAAGGATTTTTTTTACATAATAAAGGGGAAAAAGGAAAAATAATAGAGAATTTGAAAAATTATTTTTATTAAAAAAATGACCTTCTAACACTAGCGTTCCCTATTCTTTTTATATCTACTTGTTTTCTTTTGATTCATTATATAAAAAAATCTTGCTACCGTATACTTACATATTATTGCTCTTCTGTTGGTTTTGATTGCTTCTATTGTCCTCATTTGTAAGTTGTTTTGGATAAAAGCATCTGCTAAATGACTAAATGTACATGTAAATATAAAAGAAGTACTTCACAGAAATTAATCAAATTTACAACAGACAAAGAAGGATTGTAAAGCTAGTCTAATCAAACCTAATGGCCAAATATAAACCTACTACAGACAAAATCACAATATTTACAATGTTGTTTAATTTTATATAACAACATTCAACACAAATATATTGTGATTATTTGATTTATTGCCCAGGCCTATTACTAACATACCTACTGTTTTGATGAGCTTCACATTTGTTGCCAAAAATGTGGTGTCAGTGTGTGTTAGACATTCAGAAAAAAAGTCAGATGCAGTCGTTTAGTCTGTCGCCACTCTTCTATTCTTAATCAGTGAGTGTGAAAGACCTTCGTCAGAGATTCAGAAACATTCGGTAGGTGTGACATCCTCGACTGCAATTGAGCTGGTGTGACATGATCTTAACAGATCTTGTGTTTAAATTTGGTTTAGCATTGTGTTATTAGCTTTACAATTTCCACAAACTGAATGCATTTATTTTAGATGAATGAAAAAATACTTTAAAATCCTTTTTTCCACAGAATTCCTCGGGTGGACATAGAAGGACCAACACCAACACACACACCAGTGTCTTCAAACACACAGCACTCACAGGTTGGCATGTGTGAATACACACACACACACACACACACACACACACACACACACACACACACACACACACACACACACACAAACAATGTACTGTATCTCATACACAACATTGTTATTGATCACTGGGAGGAATATGATCATCATGATACTCTGATCATTGTCATTGCACATTATTTGTCTGTGTTTTTGTGCTGTAGGCTGTAGCTGTGGGTGAATGGAGCGCTAAGACTGACAGTCACCTGGGCTTCTCCAAAGATGACGTCATCACGGTTCTGGAGAAGCAAGAGAACTGGTGGTACGGAGAGCTCAACGAGAGCCGGGGCTGGTTCCCTTGCTCATATGTCTCAATGGTTACCACCAATAACACACAGACTGAGTAAGAAATGGAATACCTCTCACTTAATCTCACAAACATGCCTAATTAAATAATTATTAAGGTATAATTAAAGACAGCTGATTATTTATTATATTTTAAGATTGTATTTAATATTTTCTTAAACAGCATTTAACACATTTTAGATAATTGTAATTTAGGTCATACTTTTATTGTTCCTGACAGCTTAAAGTATTAGTACCATATAAAGGTGAAAACTATTTAAAAATTATTATTTTAAGATGTTCTCTTATTTGAGATACAGCAGGACTAATTGTAACATTTATTTAAACTATGTATTAAATTCAGTATTTAATTTAAATCTTTCTCTAAATATAAATTTTGATGGTAGTATTACTCTGTTTCTTTTAACAAAAGTTAGATTTGTAGTATTGTAGTATGTAGTAGGTCTGAATGAAACTTCTCCTGCTTAATTTTTTTTTTTGTGTTTTCAATCATTTTGGACTAAATTACTGCATTTAATTAGAAGCCAATAAATATATGCTAGTAACAAACCTAAAGCTTTTATGTTGTTTGTGTCTCTTCTAGGCCGTTATATTCTACTGTGGACGAGATTGAACTTTCAGAATCTGGTCTGTTTGAGGGTGAGGAGTCTGTTTATCTTTTTATATAACCATCTCTAGTCATCCAGACAAGATATTATGACATTAAATTGAATTGTCATTTCAGAGGTTTTTGTCATGGTTCTGTTTGATTTGATCTTATTAGAGTATGTGGCTCTGTACACATATGAGAGTCCGGAGTCAGGTGACCTGACGTTCTGTGCGGAGGATGTTGTCCTGGTATCAGAGAGGGAAGGAGAATGGTGGAGAGGGTGCATCGGTGACCAATCTGGTCTCTTCCCTTCCAACTACGTTAAACCCAAAGAGCCTGACGTATGCATATTCAGATAATTGTATATTACTATGTATATATATATATATATATATATATAATTTAAAGCATTAAATAAAATGTCAGTAAATATATATATATATATATATATATATATATATATATAGTGTTTATATATATATATCTTTTGTGGAGAAATGTTTTAAAATAATTTGCTGTTTCAGAGAGATTTAGGTTGATATGTATTTTGATAATGATTGCTCACTGTGCTATCATTTTAGACTGCCAATCCTGGAGTTCCCGGTAAAAAGCCAGGTGAGATTTGAGATTTGAGTACCATCACACAGAAGCAAAAATCAAAGTTGTTTCACATTTTAGACATTATTCATTTGCCATCTTCATTGGTCTTCAGAGATTGCTCAGGTGACTATGGCCAATGCTGCCACAACACCAGAACAACTGAGTCTGACACCTGGTCAGCTGATCGTGGTGCTTCATAAGAACTCAAACAGCTGGTGGCTGGGTGAACTACAGGTTAGTACTGTATATCACATAGCCAGACTTGACCTAACCACAGGACAGCATTTGCTTACAGTATAGTGCAATATAGTGCATATAAATACATATTAAAATGTTTAGACAGACAGACAGACAGATAGATAGATAGATAGATAGATAGATAGTTAGATAGATAGATAACGATTTGACAATTTCATAGCTTAGTATAAAAACAATAGAACTCAATGGAAAATCACCAGATTTTAAAAAACAATAAATGTGTGTGTTTGTAGGCGCGGGGTAAGAAGCGTAAAAAGGGCTGGTTCCACTCCACTAATGTCAGATTACTGGAGGCCAACAGCGGCAAAATAACTCCTGCATTTCAACCATGTAAGACACACATACTCGTTCATTCGTACTTTTGTATGTGGTTGTGTGTATGTGTTGTTTTCCCTCCTCTGTCCCATTCTGGTCCATCCATCCATTCTCTCTGTCTTTTCTGCCCTTCCCCCTGTAGTGTGTCAGGTTATTGCAATGTATGACTACAAAGCAGCCAATAAGGATGAGATGAGCTTCCAAAAAGGTCAGCTGATCACTGTACTCAACAAGGACAACCCTGACTGGTGGAAAGGAGAGGTCGCTGGGGTCATAGGGCTGTTTCCAACTAATTATGTGAAGATGACCACAGAATGTGATCCAAGCCAGCAATGTGAGTACTATGAGAGTTACTTTATCAGTTGCTGTTTCCACATCAGAGTTCATAGCTGTTTATATAAATTGAAATGGATTAAATAAATTGGGCTTGAAATAACCTTTTAAAAAGAGTAAATAAGATGATGTTTGATTTACACATTAGTGTTTTTTACTTTTGATGATGGACAGAAAAGGACAGAGAGTTCTTGGCCACAGCCTTTCTTTCTTTCTTTCTTTCTTTCTTTCTTTCTTTCTTTCTTTCTTTCTTTCTTTTTGACAAGTTCTAATATATATTCTCCATCCATCTCTTCATTATTCATTCTCTCCTCTGCCCTTATCTCCTCTCTTCCACCCTTTTTCCACGTCATTCGCCTCATCTGTGTTTTATTGTAGGATGATAGCTCTGGCCCCTCCTTCCTCTTCCTCCTCTCTTTTCTGGACCAATCAGAACACTGCTGTGGTCCAGGAAGCAGCCTCAAGACTCAAGACTGACTAGATTAGTTTGGATTTAACCCCTTCCCTTCAACTATTTCTCTTTAGACTTTGCTTAAATCGCAAATGAACACATCAGTTTACCTCCACTGGCTTTAGGACATATTTTTATTACTGTTTAACTGGGAAGTGTTAAGATATCACTTGCTTCTTTTCTCTGTTTATTTTAAGAAGTGACATGAATTAAAGGGGCCATATCATGAGTAACTGAATTTTCCTTGATTTCCTTGAAAAACTTACTAAGCTACAAAAATGGCTCATCATAAAATCCTTCATTTTTGTTGTAATTATAACCTGAAAAAAATGTACTATTTATTGACTATCCAGTAAACTAAATTGATCTACTCTGTGATCAGTAACTTGATCTGCCAAGTCCTAGTGATGTAACACAGAAAAACTAACAATTAAAGTAAATTGTGATTTTTTTTTTTTTGGATCATTTCTGCATTTTTTTTCATTGAACCCAACACACCCAACAGCAAATATGTATCCCAATGTGCCAGAGAACGATTTATTGCCTCAATAGCTAAAGATCATATTTGGTAGCAACTAAAACAGCTTGTTTAATTTTAACATGAAAACATGGCTAAAAACACAAAATATTGGCACAAGACCCTTAACTAGCATTATAGATGGACCACAGGGTAAAAAAGAATAAAAAAACATATATGACGTGGCCCCTTTAAAGTGAACTACCCTTTAAATCAGCACTGTTCATCAGCACAATCATATATTTGTATATCACAGGATTGTTAGTCTGCCTCTGCGTGTTTAATTGTAGTCAAAAAACTGATGACCAGCAACACGTGTTGCCCTCATACTTGACCAGCTATGCACCCAGCTAACAGTCGTGACCTTAGAGAGCTTAGAGAGTTTGCTTCGAATGTCATAACCTTTGCTCTGGATGCATTTTTGTATGGAAAGTATTCACAATTATATAAAGCAGAATTTCACAAATAAAGTTTTTAATTGTGAGATACTGTAGTGGTGTAGTTGCTGATGAGTACATGTGCATGTGTGGCTTGTCCTGTGTGTGTGTGTGTGTGTGTGTGTAGGGTGTGCCGATCTGCTCAGTTTAGACTCTATGTGCACTGAGGAGAGGAAGAGGCAAGGCTACATCCATGAGCTCATTCAGACAGAGGAGTCCTATCTGGAGGACCTGGAACTGGCACTGGAGGTGAACCAATAGCTGCTTCAACAACATTTATGATATATCCTCTTTTGATTTGATATTGATTTGGTTCCTGTGTATGTGGAAATTCAGGTGTTCCATAAGCCAATGGCAGAGTCAGGGCGGCTGTCGGATGCTGAGATGAGCATGATCTTTGTGAACTGGCGGGAACTGATCATGTGCAGTACCAAACTCCTAAAGTGAGTCAACACTGACTTCTAGAGTCCATCTGGTGAATTGCAAGTAGTGTCTGGTGAACTTCCAGTGTCTGGTTTGAATTTTTTAATCCAATATTAGTTCATATTCCAGTTCTATTTGATGTTTGCATGATTAGTGTGTTTAAGAAAAAACATTTACGTTACACATAGGACTTACTCTTGTCAACTAGCAACCAATGCATTCAAATAAAAAATGAAAGAAGCCAATTCAAGTCAATACAATATTTATTTATTTATTAAAAATTGTATATACATTTTCTGTTCCTGAAAACAAAGCCTCACTAAGTTTATACATTTTGAAAATTTTAAAACATTAAAAATAGCTACTAGTAAAAATGATTTTTATTTAAAAACTACAATAGAGAAAAATATTACATTAACTACAAAACAGTAAAAAGATTACATTAAAAAGAATTACAATACAGTAACAATTATTACATTAAATATAGCTACAATAATACAGTAAAAAGCATATTTAGTGTATCATTTTTATTTGTCGCTACATCTTTAAACACCTTTAGCCAAGCAGAGTGGTCACTGAAAGTGTCTCACTAATAGGTCATTTCTTATTTCAAGTACATTTTGAGTCCTAGACAAACAAAAGCAAATGTATTCAGTGTATATTATAAATGTATCAAAGGTGATATCTTGTGTGTTTTTCAGAGCTCTGCGTGTCCGTAAGAAGATGGCTGGAGAGCGGATGCCGGTGCAGGTGGTGGGTGATATTCTGTCCTCAGAGCTCTCTCACATGCAGGCCTACATTCGCTTCTGCAGCTGCCAGCTCAATGCTGCGGCCCTGCTGCAACAGAAAACAGACAAATCACCTGACTTCAAACTCTTCCTGAAGGTAAGTGGAGTTCAATATTTTCTAATTACAGAAAAACAGCACAAGTTTTTACAGTTCATTCTACTGCTTTCAGACAAGTATAGTGTTAGTACTCATCTGTATTAAACAGTGAATAATACTGTGCACAGTAAACTTTTTCACAATAAACAATAGTAATATCTGCTTGATTAGTGTCCTTAAGCAAAACCAGTTGTGTTGTACATTTTTCACAGTAGTCTACAAGTTGGTGCTGTCAATTACTACTCTCTCGTGAAATACTGTGGATGAATTCGCTGTTGATAGTGATAAGACATTAATTAGACTCTTTTCCTACTCTTCATTGTGTCTTTATCTTCTTCGTAGAAAATTGCCAGTAATTACCGCTGTAAAGGAATGCCACTGTCCAGCTTCCTCCTCAAACCCATGCAGAGAATCACACGCTACCCACTGCTGATCAAGAACGTACGAGAAGCTACTCCTACAGACCTCAGCTATGAAAAATTTAACAATAGAATGATAAGAGAAATAATAGCTATTATAGAAAGTCAGAGGAAATGAAAAAATAAGATTAGGAAAGAAAAAAAGGCTATATGAACATTTGTTAATAATATAATTAAATAACAGACTATATACAGTATATATATATATATATATATATATATATATATGGGTCAAAGATGAAAAAGGGTTTAAGCATAAAAACAATAAGTGTAATACTGCTCTAATTGTTGTTGTTTTTCCCAAAACAAATTAAAATGTTTTCTGTTTAATTCAATTACAATTTTGTTTTTGTTTGTCTGAGCACAAAATAAATATCATACATTTTTCCCTGATTTACAGAAGACACCCACTAAAATGTCATTCAGTGTAACAGTCTTGTCAGGCATATTTACAACAATTTATGACATATTAAAAGACTAATTACTTTCACCCCAGACACTAATTAATTGTAATTTTACATTTTTAAAATTTTCCACTATCCTAGGTTTTGCCTATTTGTCATTAAGAATTGTTTACTCATTTAAAACACAATAAAATTTAATATTCTCCCTTATTCTTTTATATATTTTAATATGTACAAGTCAAAATAAGCATGTTGTTTGACTTTTAACATAAATATTGTGTTACATTGAATGACAATGTAACATTATTTCAACCAAATTTTGACATTTTATTCTCCAAAAACATATTTAAAACCTTAAAAGTAGACACTTTACTTACATTTAATGTGCTTTCTATGGACATAAAATAATTTTTGTAAATTTCTTTTGATGTGGACATCTTTATGTCTTTGACACACACGCACACACACATATATATATATATATATATATATATATGTATATACACACACACACACATTTAAATCAGAAGTTTGGAGTCCATAAGATTTTTTTTTTTTAAATTAATACTTTAAATCAGCAAGGACACATTAAATTGATCAAAAGTGACGGTTAAGACTTTAATATTGTCACAAAACTTTCATTTTCAAATAAATGCTGCTCTTTTAAACTTTCTATTCATCAATTAATTCTGAAAAAAGTATCCACAATAAATACTGTAAAATGTTTCCACAAAAAATATAGTGTATTGTATATGGAATAACAAAATTGATCAACATTAGTACAGTAATATTGATTATGCATTATTATTATTTACATGAGTGATAGAATGGAGAATTAAATAAAAATGAATAAAAAAAAATTAAATATAAAAAAAGTTTTATTTTTTACATTTCTTTAATTCAGCAATACTCTTAACTTTAAGATGTTTATTCAGGCAAATCTTTTGTTGTTTCTGAAATCTGATGGCATAGATTCTGGAGAATACCCCTGTAACTCACGCCGATCACGCAAACCTGAAGGCGGCACTGGAGCAGGCCGAGGAGTTGTGTTCACAGGTGAACGAGGGCGTGAGGGAGAAAGAAAACTCTGATCGGCTGGAATGGATCCAGAACCATGTGCTGTGTGATGGAGTCATTGAGGTGAACCACTGAAGGAGAGCCGCTGTTGACCTTTTTGTGCTACATAATGAGTGTAAAACAACAGCTTTTATTATGCGTTATGGTATTTTTTTGTAATATTCTCATTTTAGCACCTCGTTTTTAACTCTCTGACGAACTGCCTGGGCCCTCGAAAGCTGCTGCACAGTGGCAAACTACATAAGACCAAGAGCAGCAAGGAGCTTTGGGCCTTCCTGTTTAACGACTTCCTGCTCCTCACCTACACCTCTAAACAATTCTCATCTGGGCCTGACAAACTCTTCAATCCCAACTCAAATGCACAGTACAAGATGTATAAAACGGTAAAGCAACATGACTGGTGTCCATCAGGAGCTTGTATTTAGCTGTATTAGACTGTTTTGTGTTAAACACTTTTTAAATGTCCCTCTCTAACACTCTGTCTCTCTTATTCTAGCCTGTGTTTCTGAATGAGGTCTTGGTCAAAATGCCCTCTGACCCTTCCAGTGATGATCCAGTTTTTCACATCTCGCACATTGATCGCGTTTACACTCTCAAGGCTGACACCATTAATGAAAGGTACACACATTGAAACTAAAACACAGGTCTAAAGCTGCAATCATACATACACATGATCAACTGAACGTAACGTGAAATAAAGGCTACAAAATATTCAGGTATAGAGTGAAGCAAAAATACTATTTATTACAGTGTCTGTTGTACAACAGTATTGGTCGCTTTCTTGTTAAATTAGGACTACATGGGTACAGAAGATCAAAGCGGCATCTGACCACTTCATAGAGACTGAGAAGCTGAAAAGAGAGAAGGCATACCAAGGTTGGGATTTATTGATGACTATTAAGAGTCAAAGTTAATGTGATTGAATGCAGCTTTACTGATAAAAGCCTGCATATGTTGTCTAGCTCGCTCGCAGAAGAACAGTGGAATTGGGCGGCTGTTAGTAACGCTCCTGGAGGCAACAGAGTTGAAGCCCTGCAAACCAAATGGTCAGAACAAACACACACAGACAATCTGGGCTCTATTTACAGTATAAAAAACATCCCAGAGTCACTTCATTCATTATTGACCTTAAGGTTATTACAGTTTTGAATTTCTGAGTCTCTTTTTAAAACTAATTTTAAGTTTGTATTTTTAATCCAGTTTAATTATTGTTTTTGTAGTTTTATTTTTATTATTTAAAGTGGCTTTATTTTAAAATGTTTAAAAATGGTGCTACATTTCACAGCACAATCTTATATTATCTAGTGGCATTTTAATTTTTAATGCAGATTAGTTGTAAAGGTTTCATGTTTTAGAATATACCATGTATCAAAAACTAAAATTAAAGTATCTACATTTAGGTGTCAAGTCCAATGTATTGCAGTTTGTTCCAACCGAATGAGATTTATATCAAACTGAATATTTTCATTATTATTTTAAGCATAAACCTCACTAAACCTCAATATTCCTCAGAAATGAGACATATTAAGACAGTATATATATAATATTAAGAAATACATTTAAAATATTCAAATTTTTTGTTTCTTTTTTAATTTCTTTAATTCTGTAAAATATTTCCTATTTTAAAATTTTGCTTAAATTCTTATCTTTAAAATATACTGTGTATCAAAAATGTAGTTTATGCTTTATTTTAGATTTTGTTTTCATTTTTTTTCCTGTTGAGTAAGTCATATCAAAATTATTATTTCCAATTTCATTTTAAGCATAAAGTTCACTAAATTTCTCTGAAAATAGGATGTAATATCTTACATTTATACATTTTTGCTTATACATTTAATCCAAAGTGACTTAAATTGCATTAAAAGTATATATTTCCTCCATTCTTTGGGACTCAAACTCATGACACTGGCATTGATATATGCCATTGTTTTGCTTCTCTAGTAAATCTAGTTTTAAGGATGTTTCGATATTAATACTGGAGAACAAGCCAAAAATATGTGAGTATTATGTGTTTTTAGGGAAGAGTAACCCGTACTGTGAGCTAACGATGGGCGCTCAGTGCTACACGTCCCGCCATCAGCCCGACACACTCAACCCCAAATGGAACTTCAACTGCCACTTCTTCATCAAAGACCTGTATCAGGACGTCCTCTGCCTCACCATCTTTGAAAGGGACCAGTTCTCTCCTGACGGTGAGATTCTACACAAGAAACACAAAGTATATATACACAAAAACATACAATTTTTGAACAGATTGTGCTTCCAATACAGATTTTCTAGGCCGTACTGAAGTTCCTGTAGCAACAATAAAGAAGGATCAAGATGGTAAAGGTCCATTGGTACGGCGTCTGCTGCTTCATGAAGTTCCAACCGGAGAAGTCAAAGTGCGGCTTGACCTGCAGCTCTATGATCAAACACCTCACCTGTGAACTCCACATCTGTTTCATTAGCAGTACAACATTAAACAGATCATTTAACAAAAGTTTGCTAATTAGTGTTCATTTTTAAAAGTATAGGAATGACCCTGTACACTTTTGATATGAAAAAGGTGAACCACTTAACAGATGTTTACATGCAGTGAAATAGAGGCTGGTAGTCTTATATTTACTCTCACACATGCCTGATGTTGTATAATGGGGAATATTGGGTAATAACTTGATGATTTGGTTGGGATAGGAACTGGTTTGTATTTTTAGATTTTTACATCTTTAAAGTGCATTAGTAATCTGAACATATTCTACGTTTTGGCTGTTTCCTTTAAACAAAATTCCTTTGATTTGGTTTTCTGATCTGTTAAATGTGCCTTACTTTTCCTTTCATTCTTTAAAAGCCAAAGATTGCAGAAACAGAGTTGAGAGAACTCTGAAATACACTGCTCAGCATTGTCAGTCACTGACAGCCTTTAACTGATTATTTTACTGCCTTTAATCTGAACATATTATGTACTGTAGCTTCCTATGTATAAATAGATTAAAAAGATGCCACTCAAATTGCTGAAATTCAGTAATTTGTAGATTCCACTAAGCCAATCATACATGTGCTTCCCAAAGCTGTTCCTGGAGCCTCCCAGTGCATGTTTAATCATTTTATTATTAAATAACTGAAACACTGTTTTAAAACACTGTAATATATTTAATTATATAAAGACCACATGATATATAATGTTGTCTGAAACTGTGTGATGGAACAAATTATGCTTTAAATTCCTAATTATACATATTTCTGAAAGATTTATAAATGCTTTAAGAATGTATAATATGGGTCCTATGGTTTTCCATTGATTTTAATAATAACATTTGGCTTTATGAACAGACTGGATCTGGATGTTGTACATTTGAGCTGTTGATGATGGATGTTGAAAGTTTGTGTTGTTTGTGCTGTGTTTTGTTATTTGTTTAATGCATAATTGTATAAACATCTATAGGAATAGATTATGGGTTTGGGTACAAATCATATAGTACTGTACAGTACCAAAGACAAAAATAAAAACAGAATGTTTACAATTCTTATCTTAAATTAACTGTTTTCTACTTTTTTTTAAATGTATTCTTTTTAATTTGCACAATTGAAAAAAAAGAAAAAAAGAAAAACATTCTCATAGGAAAAAAAATGGGGACCCCCAAGTATTCTAATGAGTGAACTATTCTTAAATTTTATATATTTTCTTCAGTATCTTCAGTTATGTATGGCTCTAACTACATTTGTTTGTCAAAATCTGATCACCTTACAGTTTCTGGATATTGCAGAACATAATGTGCATTGTTCAATAAGCACTAGCACTACACACTGTATACCTCATTATTTATTGCACTTTAATGGTATAACAAGCACCATTCTCAGTAATGGAAGACCAGTGTGTTCATACAAACAGATGTCAGCAAGGCCCTAAGGAATGCTGTCATCAACAACAGGACCAGCACTGAGGGGGGAAGCACCGTCCCTCTGCCAAAGCCGCATGTGGAGTGCATGTACTCCTGAACAGCAAGAAATGACCTCAGTATTACTGGAATAGAAGTGCTAGAAACACAATGACTGACACAAAAGCAGCTCAACAGTGAGCCTGAAGCAAGTACCTTGATCTAAACAGACTGCAGTTCTCCCAAAGTCCCTCTGAGGCAATATCTCTGGGGGCTTTGGATTGTGACTGTTTACGGCTCTGTTGGGAAACAGGTGGACTCTGGAGAAGTTCCTCCACCTGTTGACGGTGATATACATGACCTAGAATATAGAGTTCAAAGGTCATACAAAAGCCATTTTGTTTACCTCATGTGTTCCAATGAACTTCCCCTCAAAGAAAACCCCAAAGCATTGCAATAGCCTGGTTATGAATAACAGCAAGTAGATTTGTAAAACGAATTATTAATTGACAACACCTGTTTGGCAGCGAAGTATTGCTGTCTTTTCCTTAATCCTGGCTCGTGACTGAAGAGACAAAGGATCCTCCAATGTTGAGGTGGAAATCTGCACAGAAAACGCATCTGCTAAGATTTTTTTTAATCCTTCACTAAATCAATTGCATACATTTGCTAATGCATTTTGTTTAGTTGTTTAACTATTAATATTAAAAAGCAGATATGACTCACTTTGCGATAATGTGGCGTGCTAAAATGGTGCAGGAAGGGGTTGTACTCCAGAGGATCATAACTTTCTAGAAACACAAAACCCTGAAAACACAGTAAACATTTTAGTTATTAGGGAGGTTTTGGAAATGCTGCAGTTGAAATTGGGAATACTGCAGTTTTCCATAATTTTCATGTGTTTTGATTATAAAAAAATTGATCAAACATTGTCATTCCATGACAATAATAGGCCTAATAATAATCTTTGCTGAAGTGCACTGAACTCAAAAATATGTCGTTACTGTACTGTATGTTTTTTTAACATTAAATATACTCTATTATAATGATGTTTTATGAATATTTTAAAACGTGCATTTTTAGCATTTTTATCCGCAATTATAGACACTGTATGTAAAAAATTGTAATGACATCAAAACTTCACCATGATAAATTGTATTCATCTTCTCATTCACCAGTGTTGGGGAAAGTTACTTTTAAAATGAATGCATTACAATATTGCATTACTCCACAAAAAAGTAACTAATTATGTTACTTTGTTACTTTTTATGGGAAGTAATGCATCATGTTACATTTGTGTTACTTTTTGTCACCTGAGCTGGGATTGCTTATTAATTATTAATAACAAAAAACCCAAACGTTATATTTTTTTGGCAACTGTAAAAGCCCTTTCACACCAAAGTGAAATGAATAAGCCTCAGAGGTGAATAAATTAGAAAAAAAGTCTTATATGAAAAAGTGAGTAATGTAAAAACTACATTTTGAAAATTCTCTATTAATAATTAAGTGTTAAGCATAACTGTTGTGTTTTATAACTTAATTTATCTTAAGGTTACAGTGCATAGCTACTGTAACAGTATGGTTGTTCTAACTGCCGAAAATAAGAACATATGCTGTACCTGTTCATGTGTATACCTTAGCATTACAGTAGTTGATGTAGTGTGCATGCATGCTCCTCATCTTCTGTGTCTCAGTGTAGCCATGGTGTGTAAAATGTTGCTCAATGCTCTGCTGTACCGGCAGCCACACGCTCTTTGTCCAGCGCTTATGGAGCAGCTTACGTTTCCTCAGGTCCAGTGTGTCTCTGTGAGTGAGGTAGTGATCCAGATTCTGTACTGACACATACAAACACAAATGATTCTGAGCTAACAGAAAGATTCAAGTCTGAAAGGCCACCCAAAATATTACCTTTATGAATCCAGCCTCAGTCTCCAGCAGCGGCTGTATAATGGCATCAACTTCTTGCTGTTCAGAGTGTAATTGTTTCTGCAGGTGAACAGACATTGAGTTGGGTGAGAGTGCAACATTTATATACTATGTGATGTGTTTGTATGCAAATGTGGGTGTACCTGTAGTTGTTTTTTGGAGCTGAGAGAAAGGGTGTCATCTGCAGTCTTTGTTTGTGTCATCAGGCTGGTTTGTCGGAGCTTCATTCTCTTTTTAAACAGTTCATCAGCTCATTGATGACAGCCGTTTGAAGACACTACGGCACAAGAGCAATAACACTGACATGCATAGGTTTATGGCAGTGTTGGACATTTTTATATATGCTAAAACAGCCTGATGTTCTCAAGCCACAAACATTACTCATGAAAATACATGCAAAACATAGTTAAATTATTGATTTCTGTTCTAAAAGCCAATAATATTCTGCTGAATATGCTGTTTAACCCTTTAAAGTCTACTGAATCATTTGATAGGCAAATTTCTAAGGCGGAAAACTTTGTGTACACAATCTACTACATGCCGTCTGTCATCTGATTGATAGTTTATAATATATGAGCCATAAAAGCCTGATACATCAAATCTGATACTCAAAAAACAAACAAAAAAACAAACACATATGCAAACTTTTTTATAGATTTTTAAAAAATTGTCTAAATAAAATGTTACATGAAAAGAAATGGATTTTTCTTACTATTATTTCATATGTAAGGCTTTACAGGGTTAATAAACATCTAAGTATTTCCTCTTTAGTGTACTGACACAATGACATTATAATGACTAATATTAAATATTGTTAGAAATCTATTATCAATTTGGAACAACCACAGTCCATTTACTGCTACTGTAAAGCTTCATTTGACTTAAACAAGTATTGCCTCTGTGTTGTGAAATATAATAAGGTTGTGACATCATGGGTCGAGTCTTGTTGCATTGAGTCTGTAACCTGAAGTGCATCTAATTGCCCTGGGTTTTCAGCACAGAACACCCTGACACGACTCTGTACATGCAGGGAAGAAAGAAAAAGTACCCATGCATGAAGTCCTGAGCTGTACAGTGCTGAAAGACTCCACCTGGCAGGACTATCCATACATCATTTGTATAATCTGTATAATTGTATAATCATAGTGTAACTTATTATTTATTTTTTTATTGATGGCAGCTGAACTTCAAAAAACATACCTCTTCAGGCATTTCATGCATCAGTGCCTTCAGTATAGTGAACCACGTAAACAATGCGTTACCCTAGACACACCAACAAATGTAAATACTGAATCTTGAAAATAGTTCGGCAAGTTAAGAATGTTTTCCATTATTCACAGGAACTTATATTCAGACAACTGACCAAAGCTTCCTTCACTGCACTTGATGTATAATAAGTAAGGTTTGTGAGATTTACAGTGAATGAAACAAACCAAATCATTATCTTACTACATTGTAAGGTAAACTGATTAAAAATAAAGTATTTCTCTAACAGTCTGAAACAGAAGGTGAAATCTGTGGCTGCCAAATATATTAAAACGAATAGATTTACGTCTATCATCCCTCAAATTCTTTACTGTCGTTGAAAATTAAAATTAGTTTGAAAACTAAGCAGGTAGGCTAATGTCAAATTGGAATATGGTATTTATAGAGTCCACGAAGTCATTAAACTTAAACATGAGTCATTGCGCGCTTATTTAGCGGTGATACTTACGGCGTCTTCAAGTTAATGCGGAAAACAGACGCAGCGACTAGTTCAAAGCTAGATGGACAAACGACTCCAAAAGCTCTCCCTCTGTTGTGTTGCTATGGACGACGTCTCTCAAACGCAACTTAACTACGGGCGCGCTCCCTCAGAACGTGTTCAAAGCTTTGTTGAAACATCAATTTGAACTGTCAAAAATGTGACCATTGAGCCTCTGGCCTGTGTCATTTATTCAATTAACAATCACTCTGATTTTATAAATAACATCATGTTTTTGAAAATTACAAATTTGTCTAAACATGGAGTCAAGTTCTCTGCTTGTTCTGTTCTGGAAAGGGTTATAAATTCAAATGAGTAAACCCAGAATATTCCTTTAACTACGTTTTACACAGTGACTTTTCCCCACAACTGTATAAGGCAAGGCAAGGCAAGTTTATTTATGTAGCACACTTCATACACAATGGTAATTCAAAGTGCTTTACATAAAGGAAGTAAAATAATCATTAAAATAATAATAATAATCACAACAATAAAACCAGAAATTTAAAACGTTTAAAATGATTTAAAAATTGATTTAAAATGAATTTAGAACAGTTAGAAATAAAAATGATTATACATAAAATACAGTGCAGTCAGTTCGGATGTAGCACAGTGCTCATTCAACAAATGCACAGCTAAACAGATGAGTTTTGAGTCTGGATTTAAATGTGGCTAATGTTTTAGCACATCTGATCTCTTCTGGAAGCTGGTTCCAACTGCGGGTGGCATACTAGCTAAAAGCGGACTCCCGGTTTAAAGTGAACCTCAGAGCCAACTGACTAATGATCTGAGAGGTCTGTTAGGTTTATATTCAGTGAGCATATCTGCAGTGTATTTAGGTCCTAGGCCATTGAGTGATTTATAAATGAGCAAAAGTACTTTAAAGTCAACCCTAAATGTAACTGGAAGCCAGTGTAAGGACCTGAGGACTGGTGTGATATGCTCAGATTTTCTGGTTCTTGTCAGAATCCTGGCAGCAGCGTTCTGGATGAGCTGCAGCTCTCTAATGGTCTTTTTGGGAAGGCCGGTGAGGAGACCATTACAATAGTCCACCCTGCTGGTGATAAAGGCATGAACGAGTTTCTCCAAGTCTTGAGTGGAAACAAAACATCTAATTCTTGAAATGTTTTTGAGATGATAGTATGCTGATTTAGTTACTGCTTTGACATGACTACTGAAACTAAGGTCAGACTCCAGGATCGCACCAAGATTCTTGACTTGATTTTTAGTTGTTTGACCCCTAGAGTCAAGGTATGCATTCACCTTGAGAACTTCTTTGTTTCCAAATGCAAAGACTTCAGTTTTCTCCTTGTTTAACCGAAGAAAGTTCTGGCACATCCAACTGTTAATTTCATCAATGCATTGGCAGAGAGAGTCATTTGGGCTGTAATCATTTGGTGATAACGCTAGATAAACCTGGGTATCATCTGCATAGCTGTGATAGGCAATTTGGTTCTTTCTCATTATTTGACTTAGTGGGAGCATATACAAGCTAAACAAGAGCGGTGCAAGAATTGAGCCTTGTGGGACTCCGCATGTCAAGGACGTCCACTTAGAAGGGAGAGGTTATTATGTGAGTATAGGAGAGCATAAGTCTAAGTATGACCTGAACCATTTGAGTACCATCCCAGAAAGCCCGACCCAGTTTTCCAGTCTCTCTAGAAGTATATTATGACACGCAGCACTGAGATCTAGTAGTACCAGCACTGATATTTTGCCAGAATCAGAATTAAAGCGAATATCATTTATTATCTTAATGAGCGCTGTCTCTGTGCTGTGATGCGCTCGGAAACCAGACTGAAAATTGTCCAGGTATCCATTTGAGTTTAAGTAGTTGTTCAACTGATTAAAAACTACCTTTTCAATAATCTTACCTATGAAAGGAAGATTTGATATTGGTCTATAGTTGCTCAATATGGTGTTATCAAGATTGTGCTATAATATATATTAAACTATAGCCTATATGGTAATATGTAGCCTACATGCTGTTATTTATTGTAACTGTATTTTCTTTTTCTTTCTCTTTCTTTCTTTCTTTCTTTCTTTCTTTCTTTCTTTTTGGTAACAGGTTTTGAAATGGAGTCTTGCATGGCATGTGTATCCAGACTTTCTAACTTAGATCAGCATGAGTCTGGTCTGCTTTGCATCTTGAATTCTGGAGACCAACTTTGCATCTGACATGCCTGAACCTGACATGCTGAATGTGACCAGCTACAGGAGAGCAATTCTAAAATAGACAACAACAACATTCTAAAATATTTATGCTCATTTCTTTCAGTACAACAATAATTCCTGAAATGTTGTAATATCCAAGAAATCACAGCACTAAACTTTTTGGCATTGAGTACTGTTCACGAAACATGGCCCACACTATTATAATATATTACATTTTATTATATTATATTTGTAATCAACCTATGGGGTATCTGACAATGAACAGATGAACAGCATACAATATAAAAATCTAAAAAAAAAAAACTTGTGTATGCTTGTGGAATACGTCATGTGTTATACGTCATTCCTGTCACGTGATGATGAAAAGCAGCTCTTCCGGGTTAACAAAACTCTTACAACAGGAGCCGGCATTCCTAGCTGATGGTTTTGAATGAATTATAGGTGCTCAAATATGGAAAACAAAATATCAAGGTAAATATGAATGTTACTTTTTTTTTTTAAAGAAAGTTAATGTGTAGCAACAGGAACATCCTTAGAGCTATATTGTTTGAAAGATCATACATGTGTTTTCTTGGGAGCTACTGAACAATGGGCATTCAACACAGGAAGCATTCAGAGAGTACATTAATCCTGGTGTTGTGTTCAAATCCCTGTAACACGTGTGGTGTCTTTTAAAATAGCTTATAAATCTCTTGTTATGCTATAATATCACCAAATGTTGCTATCAATCTATTTGTCAACTTGTAATGGTTTTTTGTTTATTTTAGGAACTGATTTTTTTTGCATTCCTCATTAATCTGAGATTACATACCTCAGTTTTTGAGTGGAAAAAAAGCATTATTTGTCAATAATTTTTAAAATTGTTAATATTAAATAAAATTGTTCAATATTAAATAAAATATGAAAAGAATTGCACAGTTTTTCACACTAGCATGCTCTAATGTTTAACCAAGAAATTTGTTTTGAAATGCTTACATCTTGTAAAAAAAAATAGCACTAAAGAACACGTGGTGTTCCCGGTCAAAAATGACCGACCTACAAAAAAATATCTTATAAATCTCTTGTTGTGCTATATTATCACCAAAAATGTGATTCAATCTTTTTGTCAACTAGTTTTCTTTCAATTAGGACTGGTTTTGTATTCATTTTTGGAACTGATTTATTGTAGGCCTTATTGATCTTAGCTTTTTTGGCCAAAAATGACTGTCCACTGAAAATGAAGGGGGGAGATCAGAAATCTGAGAAATATTTTGTGTTCAGAAGCATGCTGATCATATTCATGTTCACATATGTATTTGTGCGTGCAAATACACTGCTCAAAATTAAGGGAACACTTAAATCACACATTGGATCTCAATGAATGAAATATTCAGTTTGAAAATCAACAAGTTGACCAAAAGTTTGATATCAATATTTGGAGATATTGTAGCATAACAAGAGATTTATGAGCATTGTTTTTTTTTTTTGTTTTTTTTGTAGACTGGTCATTTTTGACCAGGAACACCACAAGTATAACAAGGTTGAATAAAATAAAAAAAATGTTTAACAAAAATTAACAATTTTTGCAGAGGAAGTAGTTATACCCTGTGTGAACACAGTCAGTAAATCTTAGTCCAATGCGATAACATTAACTAACATTTCAGGAGAAAGAATATCCTCTCTGGGTCAAAATGACCTGAGCACAACCTAAGGGTTAAGCATTCAGCATTAAAAAAGTTAAAAAAGCAGTTCATTGAAAAACATATAGATTTTTGTTATATATAATTTTCCTTTTTCAAACAGAGATGATGCGAATTCTTGGCTAACACAAGAATACAACAAACTCTTGGGAAAAGGTATGAAAATACAGTCACATCAAAAATGTATACTAGAACTGAATAATATTTAAAACAGCACATTAAATGGATTCATGTTGTTTCCAATACAGTCGAAGAATTGCTGAAAAACAACCCAGCAAGGTCAGAGTTATAAAATAATGAAAAAGAGTAATGCACATCTTAGTAGTAATTCCTAGTTCATTACCTGTGCTAAAACATACCCTTTTCCCTTCTAGATCGGAATATTTGCCTGTTGACACCATCTCTTTGAGAGCTGATGGTCAATTTGGCCCATTCAAATTCATTAGCATGTGTGTTCCTGATTCATTCTTGATGGCCTTATATATTTGCTATATGAAATATGAACGTATTGCATCTCTTTTCAATTCTTTTGAAAAGCTGAGGGCACCTATGGTCTTATTAAGAGACAGAATGTATAATGAGGCCAAAGCATCTTGGCTGTTTGGGGGACTTGATTTTCCCACATTCAAGGTGACCAACGATAGATCTGATAATGAAAAGTATGTAATTGATGCTTGGAGTGAGCCAAAGGATCATTTGCACATGTTTAATGAACTTGTTTTGCCCAAATACCATAGCTCACTACCTGCTAAACAAGTGAGCGAGAAGACCTTGAGGTAAATTCATTTTAAGCTCACACTCTGTCCTTTCTCAGCTTGATCTATAAAGTAAAACTCTCATTGTGGATAATAAAGTAGACTCAACTCTTGAAATATGTGCTCATTGTGAATCGTGACCTTTTTGCACTAAACACCAGCCTTAACTGTGCTCTGAAATTCCAATTTTCTATCAAATATGCCCTAAGCTGCTTCATTTAACATTTTCTCTTCTCTATTCCAGTAAATTTGAACATTTCGGAGATGTGCATGGCTTGGGTTTCAGCGATCCTCATCCTTTACTCGTTCTAGTGGACACACATCAGCTGGATATTGCACCACCTCTATATGTTGATGATGATTATTACAGGTAAAGGCAAGAATTCATTTCATACAGTGGTTCTTTGATTTTTCAGGCCAAGTACCTGATGGTAGCACACTTACCCAAAACACACATACTGTGTGAGATACTGGCTCCCATGTTTGATCCTGGTCATCACCTTCCTCCATCTCTCTCCCCTAGCTGCTTTTCTGTCTCTCTCCACTGCCCTATAGAAAACCAAAAAAAAAAAAAAAATTGCAAAAATAAATTGACTATAGTACTATGTAAATGTTTACCAGTTATTTCAATTATGAAATGAGAAGCACAACAGTTGTGCATTATTTTGAGTCACATTCTGATTCTTCTAAAAAAATATCACTGACTTGTCATCAGAGATGAATGTGTTGTTGTCAAATGCCATCACAAAGGTCTTGGCTTCATACTCTTATTGCTACATATTTTTTTCTTTTACATTTCCAGAGTCATTTTGTGTAGCACCTGTGTACCTGATGCTTTTTAATGGCTTTTCTTTAAGGACCTTTGAACTCCAGTTTCTGCTGTTAACGAGGTCACCCTTCCATACTCATGTAATTGCGGGCTTAAACGTCTTCGATCGATGGGTTCTCTATGATGATTTGAAGTTGCCCTATGGTGACTTTAACCCCAAGTGTGCAGATTTTAAAGGAGATTTCAGCATCCTTTTTGCTGGCTATGTTAATATAACACAGGATCAAGACAGAGATGGTATGTTTATTTACTATTTCACCCTATGTGTGCAAAAAGTCCATACTTTTGTAAATTTTGTATATTTTTTACTATTTTCACATTTTATCTTTACAGTCTTTATTTAATATTGTTAAACAATTCCTAACATTTTAGGTGGATCAATTATGTAGAACCTCATGTGTAACGTTGTCTTTTTTTTTTTTTTTTTGCAGTGCCATTTGGAGTTCCTGAAGAGGGATACCAAGGGACTGTGCCTTTTAATCCTTCCCGTGGCTATAATGATTCTGAAAAGGAACATATTGATTAAGTATGATCAAAGAAGAAGAAAAAAAAAAAAAAATATATATATATATATATATATATACCAGATGTAGGCTACTCATTACGTCCTAAGAAGAACGGCATCTACGCTAATATCACTCTGATTCATTCTTATTCTTAGGTCACAGCAGCCACCCGGATCCAGTCTGTATCCAGACCAGATGGTGGACCAGCACCTAGAGATGACCTCTACAGGCCTGAATGCCAGTGGAGACCATGTCAACTAGACGAGCCCTAAAGACAGATCACCTGTGAAGACCTCGTCAACTAGACGGCTATCGGGAACCAAGACCACGGGAACCAGATGATTCCTCTGCACAATCGGACTTGTGTTGAAGCCTGCAATTAAACCACATCATGCTGGTTTTGTCTGGCCAGAGGAGAACTGGCCTCCCGACTGAGCCTGGTTTCTCCCAAGGTTTTTTTTCTCCATTTCTGTCACCTGTGGAGTTTTGGTCCCTTGCCACTGTCGCCTTTGGCTTGCTTAGTTGGGGACTTCTTTTCTGGCAATATTGTCAGCTTGATTGCACAGAAACTGTTGGAAGAGAGCTGAACTGAGCTGAATGATGACATCACTGAATCAACAATGAACTGACCTTAAATGAAAAATTGACTGTTTGTTATTGTCCTCTTACATTATCGACAAACAGTTTTCCTGTTTGGAACTGTAAAGCTGCTTTGACACAATCTGTATTATATAAAGTGCTATATAAATAAAAGTGACTTGACTTGACTTGACTTTTGCCAAATCTTATGGCATTGGGGCCACCATGTAACTAATTGGATGTTAAGAAAGAGGGAACAAATAAGAAAGAGGGAGCAAATATACTGTAAAGTCAGATTTCTAGATATTAATGTAATTAAGTATGGTGAGAAAATTACTGGCTAAGATACTATAGTAAATGCACAAGTAGCATATTATAAATAGAAAATACATTTGTGCCCCGCTAGGCCACAAAGTCAAGAACTGTTTTTAAACAGATTTCTAAAGTTTTCTTAAGACATATGCAGCCTGTTTAAATCCTAATTTATTGATAATTTAATTGATAATTTTATTGATATATTGATAAAAGTCTAAAATGCTAAATTTTTGTTATACTGTATTATTTCAGTTTTTGTAACATTGAGTCCTCTGATTGAAGGTACTTTCTGGTTTTTTTTTTTTTTTTAAATCAAATTAGAAATTAATCTAATTTCTAGAAATTAGAAATCAATCTACAGTCTACAGCCTCTGAATATAAATATTTCACTACCACAGTCGATGCACTAGATGGCGCTCATTCTATATACAGCTTAAATTGTTTGTAGACAGATCAAATCCAATATGTGTCGTCCTCAGTTCGGAAACAGATTCCGAAATCAAGCAGTTAAGTAGGTTTTTTAAAAGTATTATTCTTAAAATTGCCAAAAGGTGTATGTTTCTCATAGCTAACAGAGATAGGCTATTTTCTCATAGCTAACAGAGATAGGCTATCACCCCCCCCCCCCCCCTTTTACACTCATAGCCTCAAATAGCCTGTACACATTTTTGTTACTGTCCCTTCTTAAGACCGTTTACTGTCACGTAATACTTACTGCATATTGTAAATTTGACTGAATATTTAGCCTACCTTGTCTCACACACGGTTTGTGTGTGTATCCATGAAGACGTAGGCCTATGCAGTCTGTTTTTTTTTTTAATCGATAATTTTATCGATAATTTTCCTAACTCTGCTTCTGAGTTCAGGTCATTTGTGCTTCGCTGTATGCTTTTTTGTCTGGTTACTGTAAACTTAATAGTCTAAGACGGCTGCTCGGTGTTTAAACACGATTAGACGCAATACTGAGAACATATGCACTAGCGTTCCAAAGTGTGTGTGTGTGTTTTAATACATGAATGCTTTTTATTCATCACGGATGCAATAAATTGATCAAAAGGTGCAGAACGACATTTACATTGTTACAAATATATTTTTTTAACGTTATTGATTTGAATTTTCTAACTATTAAATAATCCTAAAAAAATCTGTTGTTTTAAGCTGTAACAATATTTTTGATCAAATAAATGCGGGTTATCTTAAAGGTGCAGAGTGTAAATTGTAGCGGCATCTAGCGGTGAGGTTGCGAATTGCAACCAACGGCTCAGTCCCCCGCTCAACCCTTCCTTTCAAGAAGCTACGGTGACCGACACAGGTAAAGATGTCGTCCTCTGAGACAGCAGGGAGCAATGAGATTTCTTTACAAAGGTAAATTAAGGAATTATATTTACTTAATTATTCAATAAACCGATGTTATTGTGAATATTAATGTACTTGTTTATCATTGTGTCAGGGTTTTATTTGCAAGAACAACATAGTGACGAAACGCGCTCTGTAGAGCAGTTTGTCCGTTTAGGGCTACTGTAGAAACATGGTGGCGACTTCCAGGTAAGGGGACCTGCGGTGTATGTAGATACAAATTGCTCATTCTAAGTGAATAAAAACATAACGGTTCATTATATAAGGTCTTTATAGACCTCTGAAAGCATATTTAAGTATATTATATTGCATTTCTGTAAATAGATCTTTCTAAATATTACACATTGCACCTTTAAGAGTCTTTTTTTTTCAAAAACATTTACAAAATCTGACTGTAGTGTATATCAGTTGTATGTTTATGTTCTGAAAAATACTTGTGCACAGCTTGTGTACTAATGAGAGTGTCTATGCACTAGTTTCATATACTGTATTATCTATGTATGTGTACATACATGTAGGACCATGTGTGTGGCCTTGAGCTTGATGGACTGCACACAATGCAACTGTGTGGTCCGCAGTGGTGATGTAAAATGGCATTGAAGTAAGTGTGAACTTGAGAGGCTTTTGTGAAAACATGGTGGTGTTCATGTGTTATTAACATCAGGATGGACAGTTACCATTAGAAGAGTCTCTGTATCAGAGTGAAAATGACTCAAAAGATGACAATGTTTATATAAAAAATATAATATTTTATTTAAACCTACAAAAGTGAAAACATGTAACTTTTTGGTCACACTTCTCAATAAAATATTGGACAAACTGTAAGAAGAACAGTCAAGTCAGCACATGAAGCTATTATTAAACATGGTGAAGCAAGAAAATAAGAAAGACATCAAATGCTTTGAATTTAAATTAACTTAAGCTGTACAAAATATGTACATTATTTACAGCTTTCAAAAAATAGATACTGTAATAAAAAAAGAATGAAGCTACAATTCATCCAGTCTTTTTGACAGGGGTACTGACGCTCTCCAATCAGGAGGGGCCAGATAGTCGAAGTCAAACACTCAGTGCTATATTAACCTTCATAGTTCTTGGCCAAACTTCATGTCTCAGTTCAGCTCAATCAAACTCTGAGCTGACAAAATCAACTAAACATAAGAGCACATCAGTTTCTCTCTGTCTCTTTCTTCCGCATTCTCTTGGCTTAGTGAGGCGATTAGCTTCTGGGGTTAAAAGCTGCCTTCGATTTCTTACTATTTTTGCTCTCAGAATCTGAATCTGCCCACCACAGTTTAGGGGAGGGGCTTGGCGTCATTTGCCAATCAGTGACATTGGGCGTCACAGAGTCGGACTATAGTGCAGTATTGTTTTTAGGGGGCGTCCGAACAGAGCCCGGTCATTTTACAATCCCCACCCCCTAGCCTTAGACATCCACCTTGACAAATGAATACACATACAGCATATAAATCCAGAGTCCACGTACAAGATACAGACATATACACGCAAAAGGACGTAAAATGAAAGCAACAAACCATAAAAAGACAAGTAATTTGTGCTGAGATATGAGATGGATATCTGTTCGATTCAAGTGGACAGTCACTGCATGGAAATCCTTGGCGTCTCCTTACGCCATGTCGCCGACCATCTTCTTGTAGTACATGGACTCAAAGATGTCGTTCTCCCCGGGGCAGTTGTAGTGGCATGCACAGGTCTTGATGAACATCATCTGCTTCTTCATGACTTGGCCGTCGGGGCACTTGAACTCCATGGGCAAGGTGGAGGTTCTGTGAGGGGTGCAGCAGCGACCGTCCGTGCAAACGCCGCAGAACTTGGGCCTGTAAGACTTGGTAGTGGTGCAGCCAGAAATCTCAAACTTCATGGGTTTAGAGACACGTGGGGTGCGGATGCACTTCTTCCCTTTCTGTAAAGACATAGAATGAAAAGTTAGCCATCAAGTTCTGTGATGTCATCATCATTATGCATCACCAAGAGTGAGCTGTGCTGTGATTGGTTTGTAGGTAAGTTGCTGCTTACCCTGATTTTCTCCTCCAGGTGTGACTCGCAGGGGCGGACCATGCAGAGGCGAGACTGCTTCTCAAGACGGCACTCGCGATTGTCATTGGTGACACGGGTGGAGATTCCCAGTCCGCAGGTCTTTGAGCATGCGCTCCATTCTGTGGTCTGAACCAGGCAGTTCTCTCTCATCATGGAGGGATCCGGCCCGTATGTCTCCTCCTCTCTGTAAGCTATAAGACAAGACAAGACGTTACTCAACAAATTCCTTCCAGCAGCATGATGTCATCCTACTGTTCATATCATTACATCATCGCACCAGAATTCATTCCAACCTCCTTAATGGAAACCATTACTGTGTCTGAATATGTATGACTCATTTAGTCACCACTTTGACTCAGAGAACAGTCGAGATCAAAGAATGCTCACCTGCCAAAGCTGATCCCACAAAGGTGTTCTGGTGAGGGGAGTCGCACACCCACTCCTCGCAGCACTTCCCTGGGACCTTCACCCTGCGGGGCATCGGGCAGTCAGGGCTAGGGAGTCTGATGTCCATTCCACAGAGGGGCACGCAACCTACGGCGCCATCCAGACACGTGCACTGGTATTTACAACTGCTTTGGAAGGACTCTCCGCTACGGTACACCATCCCCCCAAACACGCAAGTGGCACCTTCTCTTGCTGTGGGACGGGAACAGAAGGTGGTTTACAACTCTGACTCAACTCAGCAACTATTGATTCAGCATCTGCATGTCAAAAGTCTAGATCCTTACCTGTGCAGACCCCAATGCGACGGTTGCTTGGGGAGCCATAGTCACAGTAAAGCCCTTTGTGGGGGTCGCAAACGTCTCGCTCTGTGCAAAGTTCGCCCAGTTGCTTGGCACACACCCGGCAGCACCCACAGGTGTCTGGCACGAGGCTCACACCAGGCGAACACTGAGGTGGTACATCAGGGCATTGGCACTGTCCACTGCACTCCTGAGCTGTAGCCTGAGAAATAAGACATGTTCTTGTAAGACTTTGCACATTTGCTCAACACTGACCTTAAACAATATCTTTCAAGAGTTAAAATGAGGCATTTTGTGTAAAAGACTGAAGTTATAGTCTGTTCTTGCTAATTCCTAATAGTCTGGATTTCTAGATGCATTTAAACAGGATAGTGGTCTCTTTCTCATAATAGTGCATTAAAAGGACTTACCCATGCACAGAAAGTCAGGCACAGCAGAGCAATCAATCTTAGATTCATTCCAGAAAACATGATGACCTCTTCTTTCCAATCTCTTTTAAAAAAGGAAAATCTTCTTTTGGGATCCTACAAGGTCTTGCCGCTGTAACGCAGTCTTCTCTTCAGATTTGATCAAGGCGATCTCGTTGTGTAGTCTCCAGTTCCTCCTGATCGTGTCGAGTGAAAGCTAGAGTTTAGTTTCTGTGTGAAGTTTAGGCTAAGCCGTGTCGAGCGACTGTTGCTTCTCTCTGGAGGACTTGGGGAGTGTTCTGATTCTCCAGCAGTAGCTGAGCTACCTTTATACACGCCGCGCTGCGGTGGACTGCCTCCACCTCAATGGAACGCTGGATAAACATGGGCATTCCTGGCATTCTTTCCTAGTTTCCTGCCCCCCTCCACTCTCCACTCCCCTCTCCCCCTCCACTAGACCTGCACCCACTGCCATCCTACATTCCTGGGCTGTCACATAGCAAAATAAAAGTGCAGTCTTGACATTACCTTACAGTGCTTGGTGGTAGTTTAAGCAGTTTGTCTTAGAAATAGATTTGTGCATGTTTTTCGGATTTAATAAGACTAGCTTTTGGCCTTCAGTGTCTGGTTCTCTTAATAACTGTGTGGTGAATGACAGTTGATGATAATGACTGTGTTAGTTTATCGGTGGCCGATATGCATCAGTTAAAGGACAGTTCAGCCATAAATGAATTTCATTATTTAAGTCTGGTCACTATTTACTCACCTTCATGTCTTTCCAAATCTGAATATTTTTCTGAGAAATATAAAAGAAGACATATATGTAAATATATGTAAGAGTTTTTTTTTTGGTCTATACAGTGAAAGTCAGTGGCATCATATGTTGTTTTGGACCCCATTGACTTTCATTATAAAAGCAGTTCTTAAAAATATTTTTCCTCTTCTACAGAAGAAATAAATTCATACAGGTTTGGCACAACATGAAGTTGATCAAGTTTTGTGACACAATATGAATTTCATGGTGGATTGTCCTTTAATATTCATATGTAAGTATGCTTTTTAAAAAATGCTAAACATATACGTTGAAAATATTTATTCATAATTCTTTGCAGTGTATTACTATTATTAGACTTGCATAAAGCACTTTTTGCACATCTTACATAAGTTTTCTTGTGGCACTGGAACTCTGTCTGGATTCTGACCAATTGCTTTAATCATGATGTTTTTCTGTAATTGTATACTTTCACTTGGCTAATAACGTTTAGTCAGCTGTGTGTTTTACAGTGCAGGTGCGATTCTATTTTGCTCCTTCAGACAGCAGACAGAGCACAGACAGAAGGGCAGCAGGAAAGTGGCTAGACTGTAGCGTTTGTATATTTTTTTTCAACAAAAAAAGAAGGATCCCCAGACTCCCCTCCTCACTCTTATGAAAGGGAGCACTGCCTCTTGCCAGCCGGCGAATCGGAAATGAAAAACTCCCAGAGAAGAAACGGGAGGTGAAGGAATGTTATCCTCCTGCCAGCAGACATACTGTTACTACATGCACACAGTCTCAGAGGAAGACTTGCCTTATATGGGAATCTTCACTCTAGGCTCTCTTGTTGCCCCCCACCCTCCTCCTCATTCTCTTGTCCACACTCTTTCCCTCTAGTCTGGAAACAGTGTTGCCGGTGTTGAGGATTGTAATGTGCCCTGTCTGTCAACAACCTCTCATTTCAACTGGGCTGAAAGCTGCTGCCACCCCCTGCCCCCCTCAACCCCCTAACAGAAGAGATTATGCTCATCATGATGCTAGATGTAGGCCTACAAAAAAATGCTGATAACAAAAAAGCTTCTTTTTTTAAGTTACTTATATTTATATACAATTTATTATAAAATTATTATTCATATAATGCATTTATTTATTTATAATTACATTTTTAAATATAAAAAACTGGTAGGTTACTGAGTTTATTTTTTAACATTTTATGAATTCATACTGTACCTCATCCACATTAATTTTTTTCCATCAATTTGATGATGTAAATAAAACTTAATATTTAATGGAAAATAGATATTTGTTCTGGCACATTTGCTAAAAATGACATTAAGCACTTTTTTTTGTAAAGTACAATTTGACTGAATTGAATGGGCCAGCATAGTTTTTTATTGTTATATAGTTTTTTTTTTTTATTGAACCCTGATGAAATTCTGAAATTGTTGCCTGGTTTTTCATGTCAAAATGAACAGATGAAGGTGTTTGCATTCAGAAAATTGAGGCAATGAGTAAAAATCTACATGTGATGATCAAGTTTTGTCTTTTACTGTTTTTGACCTTCATCAGATAAAGGAACATGTTCAATCAGTTTATGCATTTTTAATGCATGTTATGTGGTTAATATGAGTATATTATCTTATTGAGTGTCAGTTATTAACAATGTGCTGTGCGTGTTTGTCCATGCAAATTTTTCTGTGGCCGAGCAGGATGGACTGTGCCCACAGTCTGGAGGCTAAATAAACATAGCTGTGTGTGGCGCAATTCAGGTGTGTGTAAGAATCGCGTTCTTACCTTCGTATTCTGCATTAAGCTCTTTTAGTGCCTGCAGCTACATTCCTGCCTCAATGAAGCAAAGATAAATACTTTCAGCTCAGCTAAACTTTAATGTCATGCTTACTACCTCCCTAGGAGGATGAAGGAGGACTGGAACTTCACCACCAACAGAATATTTCAGAAACAACTTGCTGCCAGCTCTTTGAACAGAAGCATATCTGTAACCCCCCTCATAGAGTTTATTCAAGCTGGCACACAGCTCTAAAAGAAGATGATGGAAAAGCTGATGCTGTCATAAAACAGTTGGGAGGTGAAAAAGGTAACTGTTTAAAGAGTGGGCTGGATTAAAGGTGGCTGTAAGTGATGACCTTATTCTAAAACTGGTAGGAATGATGCAACCAGCAAACAGGACTAAATTTGGCCAGCTAAGACAGTATGCATGCATCAGTCCCTGAGAAAGGTCAAAGGTCACTATCTAATGATGTAATGGAAAAGACTCCAGGCATTAGGGAAATGAAAACCTGTTGACAGAAGTTACTGGGGTGTGTGGTCACATGACTTCATTTCACTTTCCTCTCAAGACACGCAGGGTCAGGAGGCAGGTGGGTGTTCTGCACATAATTTGAAGCCTGTTTATTGTTCTCTAGACAAAAACGAACAAAGCTTGAATACTTCAGAGCCATATTCTGGCTGCCAGAAGCAATTTTCCATTGCTACACAATTCCAACATCCCATTTTCTTTCTGTCTGGACAGCTCCCAGAGCAGTTAATTTGAGTGCTCAGATTACCAATGTTCAACCAAAATATGCTTCTATACAGTATTGGTGTTTTTACCCAAACCAAGTCTTTGTTTTGGACTGGCTCTTTGTCTAGTCTAATGTGATTGGTGAAAAGTGATTGGACCCATCCAAAGAACAAACGAGGATGTTTTAATATACATGAATAGAGATCATGTATCAAGATAACTGAACAGAAGGCTGAAAAGATGGAAAACAGACCTGCTATGACTGCAGTCTACAGTACTTCACAAATAGTAGTTTCGATTCTATTGGATATCTATTGCAATTCTGCTATCCTATCAAATTCAGAAACTGTATATATATGTATATATATTAACAGAGCCAATCCTCCCTATACGCAGAATACGCAAGCTGCGTAGGGCCCCGAAACACCAGTGGGCCCCCTTGCTCTCAAAGATGTTTTAATTTTAGTTTCGTTTTTGAATTTGGCCAGCGGTTATGAAAACACGAATGATCATTTCTTTTAATGCGGTGTGCTGTCACGCTCTCTACGTAAAAATCAGTCAAATCATGTAACGTGATTGTCATACCATATATATATATATATATGTATGTATATATCGGAACACACAAATAAACCACTCCCATACACAAATGATGTCTTCAGGTTTGTGGCTTTTGGCACGGGCTTTAGCAAGGATCAAAGAAGGAGTAATGCTGTTTGTAAGGATAAACATTTGAAATGAAGCAGTTGGAAATCCTATGTTGTGGTTTGTTAAGTCACTTCCTGTTCAGAGTTTCCTCTGTCTGGGTGGCAAGGTGGTGGTGGTAGAGGGATGCCCTCATTTGCTTGGTTGTTGTGCAGCAGAGGTTTTTGCGGCCACATTCCTGTGGAATCCAGTGGAGCATTCCTCATGGGATTTTCCTGACGTTCCTCGCGCCCATGCATCTCTCACTTCTCCTCTAGTTACATCATCAGCTCTTCTCTCCACCCATCCAATCTGCGATGATGCCATAGTTGAAGTCTTGTGGTCAGTCAACAAATATAATGGCAAATTGAGTATTTTTTGTAAAATTTTATAGAATTCATTAAGTATACCTATATTTTATGTGTGGTAGAAAAGCATTTCTACAAAAGAGACTTCTACAGGTTCAGTGGGTTCACATGTGTTGAAGGTTCAGGCCTCGATGAAGTATGCTACCTTTATGTTTATAGAAATGCCAGAAAAGATCCATATTTTCCAACCTGCCTCACGGTATTTGAACCACAACAATTCACAGATGCTTCTGTGGACTTGACCATATGGAAGGCATAAAATCCACACTTAACACCTCTGCTACACAAGCGTTTTCCAGTGTAACATTAATCATAATTCAGGGGACAAGCATATTTTTGGTCAACAGAGTGGGGTGACTAACTATTGATTTGAATATTGCAAGTATCAGCAGAAGCCAAATAATCAACCACCATAAATTAAGATAATTGATTATTACATGATTACCATCCCAATTTGCATATTTGATTACTTCTGCTTGATCATTCTATACTGCTGAGGGATTTAATGTAACAACATAAATTAGACTGGTTGCCTCACATATTTCAGTGTGAAAAGCCTCATCATCAAAAGGCTCAAGCAGCTATGAGTGCTGAACCATAAAATAAACTTTAAGAAAGATTATTTGCCCTCAATCCGCCACCCCTTCTAAAGAGACTGCCTCTATAATTGGCTTCTGGCTGGCCGTTAAAAGAATGTTCCGCACTTTGAAACTTCAAACTGACCCTCCCTCAGCCTCAGTTTAAATACCACATGTGGCAGACACGGCAAACGGAGTTAATGGTGGTTACGGGCTGCAGTTTTGGCCCTTTGAAATGGTGCGGCTGGGTCAGACTGCATTGATTCAAAGTCCAGACTGGCCCGAGCCCACCGTACAACATCACATGTCTAGAAGCAAAAACCCACACCGCTCATTAGATCATTTAGGGTAGTCTGAGAGCAAAAAATTTAGAAATTGGGTCCCTCAGAAAGGGTTGCTTGATTTATGAGACAAGTAAAGGGGCATGCTAGGGTGGGTGGGTTGTGGAAAAGGCTATCAAGGATCGAGTGTTGTTTTGTTTGAAACTTAAAGGATGGAATGTGGTGGGAAACAGTGGTTGATACGTTGAAAGGTTTGATCTGAGTGAGGAAGCTGGAATATGTGCAGACCAGTTAAGTTTCATCTGCGCCACAAGCCCATTTTTTGAAGATGTCTAATGTTACCAGCAACTAAATGAAGCATTGGGTTTAGATCAGAACTGAGATGGTTTTTCTCCCTCTTTTTTTGATAAGGTTAGGATAAGCCAGGATAACAGTAGCCAATAAACTTAACAGTGGCAATTAAGCTCTTGTTTCTAGAGGTCTTGGACTATAGTAACCATCTGTTTGTATTTAGTTCAGTTTTACTGAGTAGTATTTAGACTTAGGGACGCTAGTACACTATGAACTATCACGAGTAGTTCAGCTGTTTTCAAAATGTTGTAAATCATTTAATATTTATATTTAAATAGACAACGACCCCTTATATAGCTTCAGTGTAGTTACAGTAGTTTCACTACTTATATCTTGGCTATGGTGATAAATGTTCTTTGAAGAAATATGATCATGGTCAGTAAACATTTAAGGTATTTTTCAGGCTAAAACAGAACATCTAAGGAAGAGTTGTGGTCTTCTGTGTGTTCTCGTAGGATTTACAGCAGAGAGAAAGTCTCCACAGTAACAGTACTAAACCGGTGCAATTATTTTTTTTTTTGAGTGATATTCCATACAGCCACCTGACTGACTTTGCTCAGTTTATTGAGTCCTCTCTTCTCCTGGAATTCAGTTCGTGGTTTGAACGCTGTCACGGCAAAGAACAATGATCAAAATTTAGGCCTCTTAACAGCCCATTCCCCTAGACATACACCAATTTTACTGTTTTACCAGACAACACCAAGGTATGCATCTCCTCCTGCCCCCACAGTGCAGTTACTAGATCCTTCTATAGATGTGGCTCCATATTTTCAATCTCTCAGAGAGATCAGCTGTTTGCAGAAGACTTGGCAAACCTCATGCATATAGGATGGCTTTGTCCTTATGTGGCGTCTGAAGCCGTGTGTATTTAGACACCCGTAATGAGACTTAAAAAGGTCATAAAAGACTGAGATCTGTGAGTGAAAGACGCTTTTACAAGAAGATGAGTTTGTACCAGTTAACTCTATACATTTATAGGCTGTTTTGCAGTCTTTGGTCTTATGGTCTTCTAAATTGGACAGTGATGGGCTGTTTATGGAAAATAAGAGAGTTACTGTATAGACAGGTAAATTGAACTTTAAATTCATTTGTATGCACTTTCAGTAAAGACTATGGCATTCTTTATTTAAAGAATTTTTTATTTACCATCATTCCAAAGTTTGGTGTTTTTTTTTTTTGAAAAAGTCTCTCATGCTCACCAAGGATGCATTTATTTGATCATAAATACGGTAAAAACAGTAATATTGTGAAATTATTACAATTTAAAATAAGTGTTTTCTATTTTAGTATATTTTAAAATGTAATTTATTTCTGTGATGGCAAAGCTGAATTTTCAGCAGTCATTACTCCAATCTTCGGTGTCACGCGATACTTCAGAAATCATTCTAATATGCTGATTTACAGCTCAGGCAACATTTCATATTAGACATTTTGTAACAAAATAGAAGTGTTTTTTAAGGCATCCTTGCTGAGTAAAAGTACTGATTTGATATTTTTGTATTTAGTGCAGTCATACTGGTAAGTCATTAGAAGTTCATTACAGTGCATACAGTATTTGCCATCCGTTTCTCCCTGTTAGCTGTTATATAATTGCTCTTTGTGGATCTTAGTTTAGATGTGTAATGTTGGCCTTCTAGAGTGTATTCAGAGAGCAAAGGGTGGATGTCTGTGGCAGCGGCCATGAAAAGCTCTGATTCATGTGACCAGTACAGGACAGAGCTTCAGTGCCAACACAAGCATAACAGGAATGTTACCCCAAAACAGGGCGAAAATAGCAGACGGGTGACACACAACACACACAAAAACACACATCTGTCAGCCACAAACTCAGGCCTGATGCATCCGTACCTGACAGTTAAAACAACAAACAATGAAGGTCAATAAAATGTGGCATAACACCACATCAGCCAAAAAGAACATGCAAAACAGCTAAGTTAGCAACACATCACAGCCTGTTGAACACAAACTCACACATTGTAGTCTTTTAAAGTCTCTTTGGCCAAAATGGAGATTAGCAAAACAGAGCAGTCACACATGTAATGGTAACATGGAGTATTTTCCGATATTTTTCCCACTCATAATCAAGCAGAAAGTCTGAATAACAGACATGTTATGAGTCAGAGCAGTGCAAAGGTGAGGTTAGGAAAGAGTGAAAGTGTCTGCTCATTCGGTGAGGAATCTATCACTGCTAGCTTACACTGTCCACTACTATGCGCTCGCCCGCTAATCCTCACAAACATGACTGCTTAAATGTGCCTCGCCCTGTTGTTCAACACACAAGCCTGTCTTCCACAGCATTTTGCTGATGATTCATGGCTCAACAGCATCATTCAGAAGTTAGTGTAAAGGAATGTTCCGGCTTCAACACAAGTTAATGTCTATTCACACACATGCTAAATGCTAACTACCTTAATTATTACGCAAAAACGTGTTTTAACCCAAGTGCAAAATGTAGCTTGTGCCTGATGTTGAAAGGATTTGTACACTTAAGCCAAATTCAGTGACTTTGCTTTTTCTAGTAGTTGTTAATTTTATTATTTAGTTGTAAAATTTACAACATTTGTTATAAAATATGAAATTTATAGTTGTTTATAAATCAACAATTACTTTTTGTCTTTTTGTCTGAGGTGTAAAGGTGTTAAAGTAATTTTCATGGTTGTACTGTACCGTTCTTGCCAGATGATTCCACGTAAATAGCACTTTTGCAAATTATGCCCCCTTGCATGATAGCCATTTTTCGTATTGTATCCAATGAAAGTTAGCGGGTTTACTGGCTTTAAACTGTTATAGCATAAGTTTAAAGATTGAGTGTGTTAAAACAATTCTTGTGGCTATACTTTTTTGAGTGATGTAAATATAAACAATGTATGTAAATTACATGTAAAACTACTGTTACATCTGATTTGTGAGTTTTGAGCTCTAAAATCTGTTCCTCATAATTATTTACTTTTGTTTTACATGCTAGTGCACTCAATTATTCTGAGCCAGGTTTGTTCTGTCTTGTTTAATCAAGATAGACGCAATAAAATTCCTAAAGGATCTGGTGGTTAACTTTTCATACACAATCAGATCAGACTTTGTGTGTTAGAGAATGGGTTTGCTTTGTAATTCCAAGTTATGAAAATACAGGATGTGCACAAAAATCTTTGTCTTTATTTTAGCAGTATTGCTTGTGGTGAATCCCTCATTGGAAAGGCATCTTATTCAGCTCGGGCCGTCTTTGTGCTTAACTTTCCCTTAAAAGGCAATTCATGTGGGTTCATGGGCAGGATTCTTAAAAAACATGCTCCCATGGCAAAGATTACTGTTCTGTACAAAAGAAGACACACAGTGTTATCCGTACATGACATTATCGAATGTCGAATATGAAGGTGATGTCAAGAGTTAACAACATGAAAACAACAGTTGCAGTTGTCTTTGTGATGGCTCAGACCTAGATCATTACGCTTGCTGCTATAGCTTGCAAATCATGTTAATGGAAAAAATATTAAAGCAGGCCACAGAAGTGCCCAAAAAAAGAGACGTTTTCCAGACAACTGTCGACTCTTGACCTACTAACAACACGTCCAATCTAGCACGCTACCCTGCCAGATGTTGACCCTACAGTCTCTGTTTTCTTTCAATGTCTTCGGTCATCTATAACTACTCGCATGCCACCTTCAGACATTGAGTTGCAGAGTAGGTCATGATCGCTCAGTCTTCTTGGCTCAAAACATAATCCTTTTTTACTCTCTCTCTTTCTTTCAAGTTCTCCAAATTGCCCAGGTGTTAACTTCATTTGGCATTCAATAGACTGCATGAAAATAAGAGAGACGGAAACTTGACTTCCTTTCATTTGTTTGTGCAGTTTGCCTCGTTCGTTGAGAAGCGAGGAAGCCATGTACCCAAACAGTCATTATCCGTCTTTCATAAGCCGACATCGGTTGTTTGCTTTTGGGTGATTTAACAGGAATACCATTTTCTCTCTCTTTCTCGTTGTAGTTTGGCAAGTACTCCTAACTGGTTTCCTGAAAACGTTTTGAGTACTGTTGGTCAGATCTACCTTTTTTGTTTCATTATGTGCCAAGGTAAATGTTTCATTCATAGGGAGTGTGACTTAACTGTTTTTCTTTACCATTTTTTTCCAAAACAGGTGTTTCATAGCGTGATACGCTGCATCCTTCCCAATTTTACTGCTCCTGATCCAAAGATATCAAAGGAACCTGGTATGTTGTTTTTTTCCCCAATGAATATTTAGTTCAAAACACCGCATTCACCTAGTAAATTCATGTGGCTTTGCCTTTCCTGAAGAGTCTGACAGCCTAAAAAGACCTACAGGTGTTATGGCTTATTTACTTAATGGTCACAGTCAGACTTTGAAAAACATTCACTTTTCACTTCGAATGCTTTCAGGTATGTTAACAGTAAGGAAATTAGAATTTTTTTATAAACACTTTTTTTAATAAAAATGATTATTATTATTATTATCATCATCATTACTATTATTACTGAAAATCTCTGAAAATATCACTTAAACTAAGACATCAGACATTAAGAAAATGATTAATTCTGAAGTCTCACCCTGGGAATTTCTCATAAATGGCAACTTCATAAGCCACAAGTCATGATGAAATGTATTACTAAAGGCATGTTATCATCTGACCTTCAGATTATATTAGAATGTATTAATTATATTAGAATTAGAATTTATATTCAGAAATCTAAAATATAATTTGAAGGTTTGTTTATTTATTTATATTAAACTGCAAATAATTTAAGCAATGACCTAATTAACTAATAATATATGTGGAATATTATATAAAATAGTATAGAAAACAAGTTAACTCTTCATTGATTATATAGTTTTTTTTTTTTTTTAAATAATTTGAATAAAAAGAAAAGGAAGAGAAGAATTGATGTTCACAATTCAGAGTCAACTGCATGTCCTCATAATATAAGCTCTCTTTTGGACTTAAGGGATGTGTGTGCTCATATCAAACAGCTACACTCTGTTATTGAGGCTTTGGCTTTTATAAGGAAGTGTGAGTATGTCATAAAGATACATTTGTAGAGGGCACAGTTAATGAGAGAGGCTGTGTAAACAACCCTTAAAGTCATTGTTCATAAAACGTATCGTGTTTATTTTCAGTAATGGAAGTATTAGCAGTTAGGCCTTGTAAAGCTTCAAACACATATACAAGATAATTAACATACACTGTGCAGAGTAAATGGTTGTGAGAAAAAAACACACATGATAAATTGCATATGACATCTACAGTGCACAGATATGCTCATTTTAGTGACATCATGCATTTGGCTTCCTGTTTGTATCATGCATGGTTTTGACAATACAATACAATGTATCATACTTAAAGCTTGGCAGAACTTCAACCCAGTGTTACACAATGACATCATGCTTTAATAGCGATGTCAGCATTAAACATCTGAAACTAGTCATCCCGCTCTCACAGGAATGTTGGAAACCTTCTGAATTTTTCTCAGACTGAAAATCATAAGAGCAAGAAAAACCGACACCTGTTTAGTCTACGCAGCTGACCCAAATCTGATACAGATGCTGGTTCAGATGTTGAAGTTTATTAGCTGATGCCGCACATTTATCCCACCGCTCAGAGTAGAGCTTCACCTCACTGCTGCTGAATCAGACGAGATGTGATAGGCCGAAAACCCAGTTCTGTGGAAAGAGAAGACAGGATTGATTGTGTGTCTTAAGGGTGTAACCGGGTGAAAGTCTTAATGCAGTGTGGTCACTCAGTCTTGTCTGATCATGAGCGTTTGAAAAACGGGATTACATAGCACATTTTCTGCAAAATAACAAACACCCAGAGACCCTCCCTTGAGTTTTTTGAGTCATTGTCTAAGTATGCTGGAAAACGGCTTTTCATAGTCTTTGTAATAGTTTTGTTTTGAACACCCTCATTCCAGCGGTAATATCACCTCTCAGATCTTCCTGGCAGTGTCTGATTAACTCCAGCTCATACTGACCATCAACATACTTTGAAGATTTCTAAAGGCAAAACAGGATAGTTGAAAGACTTGAACAGACATAATTTAGTTCCTGATATCAAAACACGTAAGGTGCGGTCACATTAGCAAAATTCTTGGTCCATTTTGTGGCAAAAAAGTCTCATTGTCTACTGTCAGTTTGTAGCAGTGTGTTAAGCACAGCTCACACAGAAGTCACTTTCAAACCAAGCAGTTTGAAAACTTTGGAAAATCTCGGATAAATCTTTCACCCTACAATATATGCAAAATTCTCAATCTCATGGATTTCGAGATTTTTCCCATGAAAATTCACCAAACAATGGTAAATGTGACCTTTTAAAGTTAAGTTCATTGTGTGTTCATTGGTTACATGATAAACTCTTGCTACACTATGAACACTGGGACTTCTACTTGAGTTTGTGGGTCTTCATTTTCAAATAACTAACAAATTAAGTAAAATTTGAGATGTCATCATATGGCTCTGTAATTGAATAATTATAGATAATTATAGACATAGATGGTAGATATAGAATTAACTCCCCATCAGCTCTAAATGTGTGACATAAATTATAGGTTTCATGTCTTAATTTAGTTCTGGAGGCTGCATTTTTGTCTCCAAAACAGATATGTGGACAATACATGGTCATTTGAATAGAAAACGGAAAAGTGTATCATATAGCAGTAATGTGGTTTTAAGAAAAATGAATAATAATAGGATAATTCTGATATTAACAGATAAGTTATTATGTCATTTTATAAATAAAGCAGTAGTTTCCCCACTGCTCTTCTAAATATATTGTGCCTCAAGGGAGTGAAACTTTCCACCTGAAGAGTGATGAAGTTTCATCACATTCGCTGAGATGAGGAAACAGAGAGAGATCTTTTGACACATTGCATTTGACCCGGAGTTTTGGAGGTCAGTCATGTTTGGTTACAGGTGCGTTTTCCCTCACAGTCAAACAAAGCTGATTAATTATGTGTGCATTCCACTGATACTCACATTGCTATGAATTTAGACCTCAACAAAACTGATTCTTTCTCATAAATGTTTGTTAAAAAACAGCAGAAGTGTCATAACCAATCGATCATTTGTCCCATTTGAATAAAACCAATTATCTTTCATAATTATGTAAAAACATTTTTGTGTGTGTGTAAAACACTGAAAGAAATCATTGATTCCAATGCATAAATTTGGTCAGGCCAAAAGAATTTAATTACATTTAAATAAATAAATAAATAAATAATACACATAATTAAAATATTTTAAGTCCCCTGAGACTATCATGTAAGTGAATCTGTCATTTATACAGCTTGGCTCTGATTATTTTTGTTGCTCTTCCAGCAAAAGCCAGGGACAAAGGAAAAGAGTTTATAAATGGGTGGATTACATGACCTGTTTGGAATCTGGATCTATCTGGCTGATGTGTCTGGCAGACACCCATTTGGACGCAGAGTTGTATTGTCTGTGTCAGTGAAGGAGCCCCTGAGAGCAGCACTGTCTGTCTGGGCATGACTCATACTAAACAGTGTGCTTTTACCTTCACTAAACCTACGCCACATTCTAGTCAGTGGTCTGCAAAAATCAAACGCCCTGAGTTCCTCCTACAGTCTCATCTAAATCTGTCATTGTGCTCTACTTCCTCTTTCTCTCGCTGAGAATGTGGAATCTAGTGAAGATCCAGGAGAGAAAGTAATGTAGTGAAAGTGAATATGTGACAGTGGATGTCACAACTGAGCTCTAGAGCTAGAGCACAAGTAGTGCTAATATGACCCTATATTTAAAAGCAACTCATAAAACCAGTATGTTTTTTCATCGTAGGGCCTCACGATGGGGTTTTTCTCCCTCCAGCAAGATTTAACCTATAGCACTTAGGTGAGAGTTACGTAAAATTTGCGTGAGCTTGTGAAAAGCAGGTCTGTTTCTATTTAGGATTTCCTATGGTCCAATCCAACTGCCTGTTTTCTTGTGTGCATATATGTGTAATGGTGCTAAAAGCCCGAGATTTATGCTCTGGAAATAGTTCAAAATGACGTGAAGCTCTAGGGTTTGACACAGTTTGTCCTGTTCTTGATAGCTGGTGGCAGTTTGTTCAGCAGAATTTTAAAAACAATTAGCAAGTGGGGAATATATCAGTTAGTGAGTTTAAAATCAGATCATTGATTTGTTCAGTGCTCCTTCTCAGTGCTCAGGTAGTTGTCTTTTTATTCTAGAACCGAGACATGGTTTATGTGTTGATTTGTTTGTAACAGAGGATTGGAAGTGTGTACATATGGAGGGTTGACTGTGTGTTGCTGGGTACCGACTTGACCATGTGATTGTATAGTGATGCAGGGGGTCATGTTGCTCCAGATTGTTCAGGATCCACACTGAGGGCCTATTCACTGGCTCCAGCCCCAGAATTCCCATGTGTCCACTGTCCAGGCATTCCAACACCTTTGCTTTCGAACATTCTGGAAAATGGCTAAAACTTCTTAAAGAAGGAAAATAAGATGCTATGTTTTCTCTGGATCCCTCTTTTTTTGGAGTGGTGTTCTCCACCTCACCATGTAACCATGTAATCGATGGCTATATTATAATTGACAATCAGAATTGAGACAAACTCTTAAGAGTAAGATGAAGTAAAATTTATTAGCGCTGTAAAAAAGTAATCAAATTAATTGTGAGATATTCTGATTGATGAATTAATCAGATGAATCACGATTGCACACATCACACATAATCACAATTAATTACATACATCAGTAATTTTTTTTTAAGGATGAAGATAATTTATAGTAAAGCTTTGAATACATGTTGAAAAAGTGGTTTTAGAAGTCAATCGGTGTTATTGTTAACTAAAACTCAAATTTTTAAAAATCATTTTCATTAGTTGAAATAAAACTAGAATAAAATAATGTAAATATTAGATGAAAAATTTGAACTTGGTTAGAAATGTTGTCTTGGCAATTAACTGAAACATTTAAGTACTAAAAATGCTAAAACCAAAAATAAATTAAAAAAAGCTAAATAGTAATTTTAGCTGCTTTTTATTTTCATGGTTCTTTTTTACATTTATAAAATAAAAAAAATAAAAACTAAATATAAAAGCAAATTCAAAATATGAATAAATACTATAAAAGTATGTAAATAAAGTATGTAGACATTTAATTTTTGTCACACTTTATTTTAAGGTCCAATTTTCACTATTAACAAACCATTAACTATGACTTTTGCCTCAATATACTCCTAATTTGATGTTTATTAATAGTTAGTATGGTAGTTGTTAAGTTTAGGTATTGGTAGGATTAGGGATGGAGAATATGGTAATACAGAATATGTGCTTTATAAGTACTAATAAACAGCCAGTATGTTAATAATAGGCATGCTAATAAGCAACTAGTTAATAGTGAGAATTGTTCCCTATTCTGAAGTGTTACCTTAATTTTTAATGTGCTTTTAATATAATGAATTGTCATTTAACGTCAATTTACAGCCCTAATATTTATTTGACAAGGTTTACATGATTAACTTTCTCAGTGAGCTTTAAATGCAAACCGTTGTACCTTTAGCTCTCCAATTCTTTATTCATACATCCCATACTGATCCCATACTAATGCGTAACTATGTTATTGTCTTCATTAGACCATTTAGGTTTGACATTTTGGTTAGGCAGGGGTTTTACACCTTCTCATGTTTGGTCCTGATGACGTCTGAAGTGATGTTAGTACACTGCATGTGTGTTTGCTCTCCACTCAGTCTCACAGCTCACTGTTGACTTCTCTCACCGTAAACTCACTCGCTGCCACACTCACACAGCCCTCCATCCACAGACCAGACAGAATCAGAGGGAATGTTAATAAAAGACTTAAGCTGGATTTACGATACAATTACAAATCATGCTCTTAAGAACATCTTAAACTTACGTTGTACGTTACTTAATGATGAAGCAATGCTTGTTTCCCAAGCCAGCATGTCGATCACTCGGAATTACAGTAGGTAGGACTTGATGCTGTTCGATTAACATTTGTTCATGTAATGGCAGTCCAAACCCCAGGTTAGGTCCATACTGTAGCGTCTCCTGATCTTGAGACACGTATGGAATCCCTATATCCTTTCCATCCCACTATGTCTGGTACCTCAGGGTCTCTGTTTCTGAGTAAGCATTGGGCTGTAGCCTTCGCTCCTGTCAGAGGGAAGCAGAGGAACAGGTCGGTGAGAGCTGGCAGAGTGTCAGGCGGCACTGTTTCCAGCTGCTGTTGCTGAAGAAAAACGAGACTCTGGAAATAAAACCAGACAGACCCAAGTGCCTTAATAACTCACAGCAGGGCCTACAGGGAAAAAAATAACAGAAAAAAAGATATACAGTAGAAGGGAGATGGAGACGGAGGCACGGCCTGATAGCAAATTATACGAAGGAAAATAGCGAGCAGTGTTTATGTTTCAGAATTTGAAAACACATTTTGCAGGATCTTGGTGTGTTACAGCCTTTTAATTTTACCAGCCAGCAAATTCATTTTAACATTTGACATGATGTAAAGACAATAATGTCATGGTTTGACTCACTGGTCAAATTTAAATAAAAAGCAAAAGAAAGAAACATTGGCACTCTACTCTGGCAGTTGCTTCTAATTTGCACAGGTACTTTTTTTCCCCTTGAATGTCGTTTCTTTAATTGTACATGCTAACAGAAGGACATTTTAGCTCACATGGTCAGTTATATTACAGAAATTTTATAGCAGATGAAGTTAAAGGTATAGAATCGTCATCAATTACTCACTCACTCACTTTTTTTTCTGTGGAACACAGAAGAATATATTTCGAAGAATGTGCTGGTTGCTCTTTTCTGTGCAAATACAGTGCATGTGGATTAGAGCTTTTAAGATTCAAAAAGGACATAAAAGCAACAAAAAGCATACTACTTGAACACTATAATCAAAGTCTTCTGAAGTTCAACCATAGCTTTGTGTGAGAAACAGAATAGCGTCAGTGAGTTAAACTTAAGATCAAATCCAATCTGTGAATGAATCAATCAGGTTTTGTGAACTGAATCCACTGATTCATTGAAAAGATCTGATTTAAAAGAATGATCTGTTCAGAAAAATCTAATCTCTATTTAGATTTTCAGTGAAAAAATGATTTTGTCCATCACAGTCATATGAAGCATTTTTATGATAGCTTTATGGTTCTTTCTTATCATTTTGGAGTTTGACAGCCCTAGTCCTCATTTACTTTCATTATATTGAAAAGAGTGGCCAGGATATTCTGTTCAATGAAAGAAAGAAAGAAAGTCATACAGGTTTGGACATCAGGGTGAGTAAATTCAAAAATGTTAATTTTGCAATGAACCATTAAAAATAATATAGAATTTATATATAACATTTATACAGTAATGGCAAAGAAGATGAATGTATTCACTCTCTCAAACTCTACTATATAAAATGCTTACATTCACACTCTTAGGACCTTCAAAATCATTGTGTGTGCTTACATGACTGAGAATAAAGTGCAGACCTATCTTAAATCTAATCTGTGTGGTTTGCATGACCTGTTTGGGTGTCAGTAGTAGAGAGTTTCGCTCGTGCTATGGCACGATATGTTTGTGCAGGTGTGGAACGGCCCATAGGAGGAATTTCCTGCCTTATGGGAAGCTTAGAGCTGTGTGGCATACGGCTAGACTGCTTTAACGACCCAGCACTCCTCACACATCCCTCATTGAGCACCTCCACACCATTCACTCAATACTTCCTCTCCTTCAACACAGGTTAAAGGTCACATATGAAACTTTTAGAATGCCTCTGTGATCTGTAAACACCTGAATATATCATATACACACTCTCTCACATGAGGATTGCTTAGATTGCATCTATCTATCTGTCCATCTGTCTGTCTGTCGCTCTGCCTATCATTCTATCTATCTTTCATTCTGTCTGTCATTCTACCTGTCTATCCATCAGTTTATCCATCCCTCCATGCATCTGTCTTTCTGTCTTTTGTTCTATCTATCATTATATCTGTATATTTATCTGTCTACCTACTGTATCTGTCAGTTCAACTATCCATCCGTCTAGCCATCTGTCTGTCTAGTAGTCATTCAATCTGTCCATCCATCATTTGGTTGTATTCGTTGTTCATAATTTCTCTCATTCATTTTTTGTTGTTGTTAATTTTATCCATAAAGCCTATGAACTTTCAAACATCACAGATTTTTATTTATTTATTTTTGTCTTGACCAAACTTAACTTTTCTAGTTAAATTATTGTGCATAAACAATTAAACAATTGTATGAATTTCTTAGAAATTAAATTCATTTTATTTGTAATTATTTACAAATTCTCCAACCTGTTTGCTATTCGAATTCAAATGTTGTTTTTAAATAGAAAAAATGCACAAACCTTTTTAATTTAACATCTCAAACTGTGTTTTTATCTTCAGCGGGACATCCACAGTCTTAGAAACAGATGAGGGCAAGAATGGAAGAAAAGAGAGAGAACTCTGCAGGGGAGGTTGAAACAAGCTAATAAAAATAAAGAAGAGATTCCTCAGTCAGTCAGCTGAATCTAAACAGAGCTATTTTTAGAGTCTTAAGACCCTAAGGCATCAGCTGTCTTTGAATGAACAGTTCCTGCTCACATCCGTTACATCACTAACCTGACCCGAAACCATTGGCCCACACAGGGGATGCACAACAGATGTCTGCTTCTGTCTGCTGCGGCATGTGCGTGCGTTACCGCCTGTTTCAGTAGCCTTCAGCAAAATCACCATAGAATGATTAATATATCTTTGCTGGTGGTAAGTAGGTTGCATAGTAAACAGCAGGTCTGGCTTTTTTACACATGACTGACTGAATAATAACAGGGAAATTGCTTTGGTTTTATCCTGAAACCACTTTTGGTAAAATTCATATATCGTAACATACTGGCAAAAGTGCTTATGCATATGTATAATTGCGTCAGTTGGTAACTTTGCCTAATAGCGGTATGTGTTTTTTAGTATCTATGTAAACCTGTGTGTGGTATGATGACGCAGAGATCGAAAGTGAGCAGGAAGGCCGCATGAACCCTGTATGTGTAGTTTATTAAGTGATGCCAACAAGAGAAACAGATTAAAGTTATTTTATATAAAACAGTGCGCTTTATGCAGGCCAAACCACTGTTGTTGTCATTTTAGCACTGTGCTGTCCTTTTAGTTACTTATTTCTCCTAAGCATGTCACAAGTTACTAAACAACAGTTCCAAGAACATGCTGGAGGTCTTGAGGCCTCCTCAGCCACACACGACGACGGTGGGTGGCGGAAGTAACCACCAAAGTAGTCGTCTCGCTCACACACTTGCAAAAGCAAGGACACGGGCAGGCCGCAGTGCAGATGTTGGGTCTTCTTGAACAGTCTGCAGTACATTTCTGCTGTGCTGTTATTAGAAACACGGCCATTACGAAGACACGGTGTGTGTGTGGGTTGTGTCATGGTTATTCTGCTTTGTGTCAAGAGTTCACAGCAGGCCTTCGGTTCACTCTAAACACATTTAGATTCTCATGATGCAATGACACATGTATTTGTGTGAGCTCAAGTAGGTCAGATTCAGAGAATGAACAGATAGCACTCTGAACTTATGCACTTAGCCGTTGTAATGCAATGACGTTACTCTCTTGCATTGTGTTGGACGTCTTTGGTTTGGCACTTGAGGTTCACATATCAGCCACTATCTGGGGCTTAAGAAAGATTTTGCTATAAGAACACAAAAAATATGTTTTGAAAGCATGGGGCACAGAAGTAGGGGAAAATCAGTCCACTTTTAATGTTAATATAGTAAAAGTTACATTTTCACTTTGAGATACTTTAAAAGAATACAAATAAACTACTTGACATACAGTAAATTGAGGCATAGTGTATGTGTGTGTGTATATATATATATATTAATAAAAATAAATAAATAATAATTAAACAATAGTAAATATATTATACATATTATACATATTATACATTGATTGTATTTATACAGTCAAACCAAAATGTATTCAGACACCTCCAACATTTCTCACATCATCACAGTTTATTTCCTATAGTTTAGAAAATGGTAATAAAATATGACAAGAAATCAAGAGTTAAATTGTGTCAGAACAAATTCATCTTGATAATGTCAGATAACTTTGATAGAAAGGTATGGAACAAAACATGGTCAGGTCAAAGTGTCACATCAAATTTTTGGTCCCACATTTTTATAAATTTTACTGGTAGACCACTGTATGAAGAATTGTTAGGTATAATATGTCACAGTTTACTTTATTTTGCTATCCTCACTTACATAAATGAACTATAGTGTCCTGCACCCACTAGTAAAAGAATATCAAAAATTATATCTGGTGTCTGAATAATTTTTGGTTTGACTGTGTGTGTGTATATATATATATATATATATATATATATATATATATATATGTGGGTCAAAGACGTTAAGATGTCCGCATCAAAAGAAATATATAAAAGTGATTTTATATCCATAGAAAGCACATTAAATGTAAGTAAAGTGGCTAATTTCAAGGTTTCAAATAAGTTTTTGGAGAATAAAATGTCAAAATTTGGTTGAAATAATGTTACATTGTCATTCAGTGTAACAATATTTATGTAAAAATTCAAACAACATGCTTATTCTGACTTGTACATGTTAAAATATGTAAGAGAATAAGAGAGAATATTAAATTTTATTGTGTTTTAAATGAGTAAAAAATTCTTACTGACAAATAGGCAAAATCTAGGATAGTGGCAAATTTAAAAAAAATTTAAATTACAACTAATTACTATCTGGGGTGAAAGAAATTAGTCTTTTAATATGTCATAAATTGATTTTTGTTGTAAATATGCCTGACAAGACTGTTTCACTGAATGACATTTTAGTGGGCGTCTTCTGTAAATCAGGGAAAAATGTATGATATTTATATTTTGCTCAGAAAAACAAAAACAAAATTTGGGGAAAAACTATTGGGGTATTATTTTTCTAGCGTTTTCCTCTGAATACTCTGAATACTCTGAATTCGTACTGCTCGTTTTACTACTGTTTTTGATTATTGTTTAGTTGGGAAATATGCACATTCGTAATAAAAAATGTGTGTCTTAAGGTGTGCGCAGTCCCAGCGTCCAAACCCACCTCTCATAATCTCTGTGGCTTTGGGTAAAATCTCTGTAAAGCTGCTGACCTGATGTTTTTTGTTTTTCCACAGCTACTTTGTATGTGTGCATATCCACTTCCACGCTGAAGTCATTGTTTCAGAGGTGCACACCTTGAATAGAGGTCAGCAGAAAACTTGGGAAATACCCTCTCTGCATCCTCTGAGACTTGTGCGTTTCAGATTTATATCTCAGTGTCTGGGGATCAAGATAAAAAGGTGGCTAGAAGTCAGGTCTGGGTCTCATTCGTTTTGAGTTTAATAACTGGAGCCCTGGGAAGAGAGTGAGCGTATAAAAACAGTTATGGCGTGAGTTCACCACCACTCATTCGCCCAGCCTATAGTCTCATAAAACACTGCAAGTTACTGAAACACACAACTTTCATCTGGGAACTCCTGGAGCTCGCACCTCATTCAGCAATGTTACAGAGTCTCTATGACACAGAGAATCTACCAGTTTCAGACACACAGAGAAAAATGTTCAAAATCCTCTTCGAAACAAATCAAGATGCTTAAGTTTATAGTTTAGTGCCAAATCGCTCAGCTAACCATTAAAAAACTTCAAGGCCTGGCGAAGTCTGACAAACAACGTCCAGACAAGGACTTATTTTTGCCAGGTTAAATCACTTGTTCATTCATGTTAGTCATTTCACACATGACCAGGAGGCCTACAGAATTGAAAAGCCTCAGTATACTTACAGTTAGCCTAGTGTGCAAAGGCCTGTTCTTACCAAATGTGAAAAAATGTATTCACAAGAAGGCTAAATATTCTTTCAGACCAAATTAAAAAGAGTATGGTCTATATAATATGTACGTAATCTGGACAAACTACATTTGTCATGTTATAGTATGTGACCAGTTGTGTCGCTTATGGGATAGTAAATTGTTCACTGGATATGCACTTCAGAAACTCACAGAAAGTAATAGGTCATCTACTACTACTTTTCCTCAGTGTTATTTTAGCTTCAAGTTACTGTTTTAACATGTTATCTTTTCTTGCTCACACTTTATTTTAAATTCTCGCTATTAACAAACCATTTGCTACGACATTTGCCTCAGTAAACTCCTAATTTGCTGCTTATTAATAGTTAGTAAGGTAGTTGTTAAGTTTAGGTATTGGGTAGGATTAGAGATGTAGAATATGGTCATGCAGAATATGTGCTTTATAAGCACTAATAAACAGCCAATATGTTAATAATAGGCATGATAATAAGTAATTAGTTAATAGTGAGAATTGATCCCTATACTAAAGTGTTACCATTTTATTTCAGTTTAATTTGAGTTATTTTAGTACATTATAGTATAGTACAATAAATTTTTTTGTTTTATTATTATTATTTTTTAAAGGTCATACTGTATGTCTTTGTTTTAGGGAATGAACAGGGTGTATAATGTTGAATAAACTCTGACCCAGCCTGGAAGGCTCAGATAGAACAGGCCCGAGTGTGCAAACATAAGCATGCAGGGCCTGAGTATGTTTTTGACATGATAAATGCCTTTTTTGACATTTTGGCACAATGGGGTAAAAATCTTCTTAGTAAATGCCAGGACTGTTTGCAGTACAGCGGGTACTGTTTGCCCAGAAAGGGGACATTCCGACTTTGGGAGTGTGATTTACGGCCTCCCTGTGTGGACACTTTACCTCTGCTTTCTCTGATAGGCAGAAAAGAGAAAAAAAACTATCTTTCATGGACTATTTTAATCTCTTAAAAACATGTTTTCTCCCACACATTCATTTCCAGAGATAACCGTGCATTCAATAACTCTGCAACCTCTTGACCCCGAGTTCCTGAAAAATACATGTAGTGCCTGATCTCACTAAACCAGATGGGAGTACATTACATAGTCAGATGAAAAACAAGTAGCTAACACATTTTTGTGGAATTAGTTTTTTCTTCATAAATCAAGGGGTTTAATTTATCATACTCTTTGTGGAATGAAACCCAACCGAGGTTGTCCCGTGATTAGAGTACGTGCTGTTTCAAACGTCTTTGGCGCGGTGCTGAATGGAAAGCTTGGGAAATGGGATAATTCTTCACATCGCAGTGCACACAGTAACAGTGTGGACAAAAAGCCCTGCATTCTTTAATCATAGATCGGTTAGTTACTGTTCCAAGTATTAGCCCCACTTAATGCAGTTCAAATAAAACAAACAGACTGCTTCCAGGATGTGTAGACACTCACACACACATACCCTGCTATTATTACGGCAGAACTCGATAGGGGGTGAAGTCATTGTAATTGTTTAGGCTGCCAAAGATGAACTGAGGAAGAGAGGTATGTGACATTAAGGCGTATATCATGGCTGAAGTTTAAATCAGGCCTTGCATCAGAACAACTGTTTAGATGTCATTCAATAGTTATTCACTGCCGCAGACACCTCGGATAGCAACAATTCCATCATCAGATGTCTGCGTTTATTTCAAAGGCGCAGAGAAGCAATACATCTTACATGTGATTTGAAGTCATTTACAGAAAGTAAACTAGGAAGTCATACTCCATAAGTAATCAGGATTAGGAAAGATTATGTACATTCCACAGTACATAACATTTTATTGTGAGTTATATAATCAAATCAGTCTACGCACATTTAAAGTCTACTTTTAATTAATTAATGTATTTTGGTTTCTATTCATTTTAATGTATTTATTTTTTTATCTTCTTTTATATTTGCTATTATGTTCCGATTATATTGCTTACCATGGATTTTTTTTTTGATATAGTGAATAATTAAAAAAAAAATTATATATGGAAAAACATTAGGCCTACGTTAAAAGTAAATTACTGTAGATGGACAGAGCAGTTTTATAAAATAACTTATTAAAACCTTAAATTTATGGTGATTAACCTGAAAGTTGGTTGTCATAATTTCTCAGTTTTTCCATAGTTTAAAAACAAATGATCAACAGTAATATACTGTAATTTAATGAGTTTAATTTAATGACTGTTAAGTCTATTCTGTATTTGTACAGTTTTTGCTTGTAATTTTGTAAAATGGTTATCTTCTGTAATTTAACGTAATCTGTCTGGAAGCATTGCTGCCATTCTTTTTACCCTTTTTATTATATATATATATATATATATATATATATAGGCACTGTAAAACTAAAAAAAAAACCCAAATAATAATAATATTATAAATATATATATATATATATATATTAGTGCTGTCAATCGATTAAAAAAAATTAACTAATTAATCGCACATTTTTCTAAAATTAATCGCGATTAATTCCACCTAACATTAAAGTTTTTAAATATACTTTTATATTGCAATAATTTTGCATTCAATCTTCAAATGTACAATCTACAAACAACATAAAGACAGTATATTTTTTAATATTTCTTTAATGGCATCTTTTTTTATGATTGAAGGCCAGCATCACTGATATCAATACTACTGATGTCTCTATAAAATAGTTTTTTCCCCTGAATATTTAACCATTGACTGTAGCCAGTCAGCATTACAGTATAATTGAGAGCTATCAATTTTAACATTTATTAGACTTAACTTCTAATTTAAGTGAACTTAAAACAATCATCACATGAACCTATTATAATAAATTACATATTTAGCTACTTGTGCCCTTCAGCAGAAATATACAGAAAATGAATACTTATCAAACACTAAATTCTAAATTAAATATAGATGAACCCCTTAAAGCTATAAAAGTTATTGATTTCCTCTTTTTTTCTTTGGTTCTTGGATTAATAGACATCACAGCAGCTGGTTATTAGCTTATTTGCCTGCTATAGCTTTAAAAGCTGCTGCTGCTGAACGTTACGCGGATCTTATTTTCTCTCAACTCTCTTTACCTTTTCTGACCCACTTCAGGTCTTAAAGTCTCTACTAATGAGTGGACGAGTTGAATCGGGTGTTTTAGATGAGGGAGACAGTGCTGGGGTGCCTCAGGACAGTATTTAAAACCATTTCAGAAACATGTTCTTAAATGTGACGCATATAACATATTGAATGCATGCACGCAGTTTTAAGGCAGCTTTAATCGCCTTTTTGGTAACTTCATGCCTTAACTGACGGCATAACTAGGACATTGCATGCACGTAGTTTCTTTCGCTGTTTGATATGAAATGATACAGGCTACAGCGCGCGCCGGCACCTTTGTGCGTGTATTTGAAGAGCGCGCGCTACGAGCACAGTATCTTTTCCGTGCTTGTTTGACTCGCACCTGGCGCGGAGGCGAAGTTAGAGCGCATCTGAAACGTCTCCGGTTTGATGTGGTCATAAAGACGTTCTGCATCTAAATAAACGCAATCCTTTTCAAGAAAAAAGAGAGAAGCAGCAGTTGCGAATGGGGTGGCCAACCCTAGCCCCGCCCCTGCGTTAATTGCGTTAAATATTTTTAACGCGTTAATCAGAAAAAATTAATCGCATGCGTTAACGCGCTAATTTTTATATATATTAGGTACTGTCATACTCCATAAGTAATCAGGATTAGGAAAGATTACGTACATTCCAAAGATTTTATTGTGAATTATATAATCAAATCAGTCTACACACATTTAAATTCAAATTTTGTTATAATTTTCGTGTATCTTATTTCTTTTATCTTATTTTATATTTGCTGTTACTTTCCTATTACATTGGATATACATAGAGAATATTTTAAAAATGTATTTATATATATTTTATAATATAATTTATATTAATTTTAGAATATATTTTTTAACTTTCTTAGATAACATAATTAGTTTATTGCAGCATGCCTTAAACACCCACAGATTAGTTGAATGCATTAAAGATGCTTAAGGTTGGGTTAATTATGGTTAATTATGAGTTGTTTTAAAATCCTAATTATATGCCAAGGTGTATGTATGTGTGTATAAATTATATGTTCACCTTGGATAACTCTTGGTTTCTCTCCAGCTTCCGGACTCTATCCGTCAGTGAATGACCTGCATTAGGGCCAACAAGGGCCCTCTAATCATTTTCTCGTGTTCAAGATTTAAAAGAGATTTTTTTCAAAATATGAGGGCATTAAAGGTTAGAAAACACTCTGTTTCTGAGAACCAACTTTTTGCTGTACAAGGTTGATTATTTTTTTTAAACTCACACTGGTTCATTGTTTTAGGGAAATGTAAAGTACTGTAATAATCCCAGAATGTTACCCATACCACACACAACATCCGTGAGAGCTCTGAAATGTCACACAGATTTCTCCTCATCACCTCTAAAAGCAGGCCACCATATTCACTGCAGCTATATTTGAACTTTGAAATTAAAGGCAAACATTAGCCTAACTAACTTCAGAAACTCGATAAAGTCTATTTCTAATTTTACTTCATACGGTTCACAGGATTAACTGTGACAGCTAGACAGACTCCAACAGTACATACTGTACTGAAAAATGTCAAAGAAAATAAACAGGTCCTGCATGCTGGAGGACAAACAACCCCAGAATTCCAGAGCAATCCGGTGTACTGTGTGGTCAGTGAACAGTTACAAAGAGCCCCTGTGTCTGTGAGGGTGGTGAAATGGGGCCCTACGAACATTCCAGCGGACATAAGAAGGCTTCTCTCTCTACGGCCGTTTGAGCGGCTGTTTTCGTAAGCTACTTTAGAATGTTTGCGCAACTGCTGTTGACCACTTTATTAAAAATATCTTTTGATGCTGAAGCTATGTCCAGCAGTGGGGTCAGCTCAAACTGGTTTGCGAGGAGAAACAACGCTTTGTGGCGAATGAACGAAGCGTCTGTAAATAGGCCCGGTTCACAACTACGGTTTGAGCCAAGGGAACATTTTTTTGATCCATCCCTGTTTGCCCAGGATGTAAGTGAGACGTACAGTGTTCGTACACACTCACCTGTCAAATTCACGCATAATGCTACCTCACTTCCTCAGACACGCAATTGTGATCTCTCTAGCCCGTCTGCGTTTCTGTTAGTGATGGAAAACAACCACAAAACGGAAACGGAGTAGCCTGCGTGAGTTCGGAGGCGTTACATGACGAAAGTAACAGTATGCTGTGAGTCAATAAATGCTATGCTGTGGGGGGAATCTGTGTGTGTGAGTGTGAGAGAGTGTGTCCGTCTGGGAACCATGAGTATGTGTTATTACAACAGGGCTCTCTGGAAAGCTCAGGGGTCACAAAGCAGCTTTAATGTCTGTTTTTATTGACTTTTAGGTTTCATTTTATTTTTAATTTAAATTTATTGTACATTTTTAATTTAAAAGGTACTTCATTTCACTGGATTGTTTTCCTTTTTATTTGGAACTTGATGGATGCAAACCAAAACAGTATGAATATAGTGTTATCAGTACAGATTTGCTACCAGAGGAGTCATAAAAAATGACATGCACTGAGTGGTGTTGAATTAATGTTATTTTTGTTTAGAATAATGTGTAGTGCTTAATAAGAGGTATCTGATATTTGTGAGACAGACATAGAGAACAACTTCCTTCCGTCTGGCTTCAGTGTAATCAGGCTGACCTTTGACCTCTGATCCCTTAGTCTGTCCGTTATTCTCCATATAACTACCCCTACAGAACTAGATGGCACAGGATGTGATTGAAGGGATAGAATAGAATAGAATAGAATAGAAAGGAAGGTTAAGTTGTTTAAAACACAACAAACTCTCACAGAAACATTTGCCTCATTTCTAGGAGATACGTGACAAATGAACACATTATGTGTTCTGAAATCAGCTCAAAATATAAAAACCTTTTGATCTCTTCTGATTGGAAGGAATCATAGTCTAAAGGTAAAAATCTGTGCCAGTCATTCACCACATGATTTTCAGGAATCTGTCAACCCCGACTGCCCAAAACCTACAGGATGGCTTTGACTTTCAGTAACGTTGACTAGAAAAACTAGGGCAAAAATCTGGGAAAAAGCTGTGTACTGTGTTACAGATATAAGGAATCGTTTACCCAAAATAAAATGGTCAATTAAAAAAAAAAAACAAAATAAAGAAAAAAAAAAAACAAAAAAAACTTTTATACAGTGAAAGAAAATGATGTCTAAGATTTTTTAGACTTAAATTTTAGTTTCTTTCTCACAGAAGGCTATTGTATGGCTTCAAACTCTTGTATTGGCTATAGTGCACAAGTATAAACTTCTTTCATTATGCTTTTTTTTTGTCCTTTTTAGAACTTGATTGAGTCTGGTCCCTATCCACTTTCACTGTATGCAAGAAAGTTTACAAACATTTTCCTTTTGTGTTCCATGGATGAAATAAAGCATATGGAACAAAATCAGAGTGAGTAAATGATGACAGCATTTTCATTTTTGGCTGAACTGTCTCTTTAAAGCATATTCTTGGTCAAGGCAGTGCTGTGTCTGGCCTAATGTTATTTAGAAGCCAGCTCTTACCATGATGGAGAACAGGAAAAGGAAAAATGTTTTTTGTTAATATTGCCCTAAGGCACTGAACTCAAGGCATTTGGGTCCTCAGTCTGAAAGTGATATTGTCTGAAAATGGAAAGTAAGCTGGTTTTGCATGAACAACAGCTCAGCAGCGCTCTGTGTTTTGAGTTTCCACCATGTGATTTTAATAACAAACAGTGTCTGCTGACATGGTAACGTGGGCCGTAATGGTTTACTCTGGCAAAGCTGATGTCACTCACTTGGCAAGGTGGACCTGATTTACATCACTCATTTCTATCCATTTTTCTGTTTGCTTTGACGCAATATGCCATAATTTCTTATGGCACTGTGTGGTGCAGTCCAGCCAGCCGAACATGAAATACACGAGTCATTTAACTCCTAATCCAAGATAAATTCCAACGAGTCCTCCGAAAAAGGTATAATGAAACAATGCCATCCAACATGTTTTTTTCTGGACAGGCCTCCAGCCAGAAGGGAAAAGGACAGGTGAAAGGAAATGTTTGCTGTCAGTCATGTGCGTCACTTGCGTTGGCACATCAAATGGTCCACATTCCTTGCAGACCTGAGAGGAATCCTGACCATCCTGAGGCCATGTTGCCAGACTCAAAAACACTGTGGAGTAGACTAACCCTCATCCTAAACTTAACTCAAAGGTCCCATCCTACAAGTACCAAGGCTTGAGGCCTGAGGCAAGATGTGAACTGTATTTTTTACAGAGCTCAAATATGCCCTTTCAACATGGACACCACGATCGCTCCAAAGTAAAGTTTGCATTCTGTGGAGGTTTTGATGAATTTGACAGAATGTGTTGTGGAGGAGCCCCTTGAATCCACCCGTAAGCGAATCCTAGCTGGAACCGTTTTATTGGGCAGTAGAGGAATGTACGTTTTGAACAAGAGTTGTAGCTTTTTGGTTAGCATTTATTTCCTTTCCCTCCGGATAAAGATAAATACAGAAATATATTTCCCGTGGGCTGGCACCGTGTCTAAAAATATGGCTGGCAGAACACTCTGGTACATTTGGCCCAGCTCTCTGCGGGATTCTGACAGGAATCAAAGACAAATTAAACTGGGCATGAGCTCTGCTCTCAAGTCCACAGTGGGGGGTGGAGGGGGGGGGGGGGGGTGGAAGATATATTATTTATTGTATATTATTTTTTTCAGTTTTATTTTAGTATTATTTATATACTACAATAGCAACACTAGATGTGCTGCATTAAAAATAATAAAGAATGATAATATAAAACTTAAATTATTTTAATTCAGGAAAAAATGGTTTGGACATGTTTAAAGGGACAGTTCACCCAAAAATGAAAATTCTGTCATTAGTTACTCACCCTCATGTCGTTCCGAACCTGTAAGACCTTCGTTCATCTTCGGAACACAAATTAAGATATTTTTGAGTTTTCTGACCCTCCATAGAGGGTGTAACTGAAATGTTCCCAGGCCCAGAAACCAGTAGTAAGGACACTGTTAAAATAGTCATGTGACATCAGTGATTCAACCGTAATTTTACGAATGTATGAGAATACTTTTTTGTGTATTGTGCTTCATAAAATTGCGGTTGATTTTAACGATGTCCTTACTACACTTCTGGGTCTGTGAACATTTCAATTACGTTGCTATCTATGCAGGGTCAGAAAGCTCTCGGATTTCATAAAAATAATAATCTATATAATTTAAAAATTTAAAAATAATAATAATAATTTTTCAATAAAAATATCAATTTGTGTTCTGAAGATGAATGAAGGTCTTACGGGTTTGGAACGACATGAGGGTAAGTAATTAATGACAGAATTTTCATTTTTGGGTGAACTATCCCTTTAAGCTAGCTAGACTGGGAAGAACTAGCTTATCCAGCTAACTAGGCTGGTTTAAGGTGTTTTTTTTCTCCAGCAGGACCATTTACGGAAAAACAGTAAAAGTGTGGTTTTAGGCCTATAGAGGGATATTTAGGTCAGTGTGCTCTCAGACTGCAGTACTCTGGTTACATTCTAAATGCTGACCTCAAACTCCTAATGAGGAAACCAAGATTAGGAGGCAAACGGTGGGTTTTTACCTCAGCAACAGTTTGGAGCATGTGCAGTGCCTCAAAGCTCCTCAAGTCATATAACATTTAGATAAAACTATTTGTGTGTTTTAAGCTTCTGAGGATGTCGAATGAATATGACATCTATTTTAAGCAAACAGTTTTAGTCAGTTGTCATTCAGGGACGAATTCCAGTAATGCTTCAACTATTTTGTAACATAGTTGAACCTTAAAGTGACATATAGAATATTTGGTTATTCTGAGTTTCAGCGACATGAATTACTGGCAGAATAAAAAAGTACATGAGCGGGGACAGAATGTACTAAAAGAGCAGATGGGATTTGTCATTTACAAGCGTACTTTAGCAAAGGACTTTGAATGGGACAAAAAAATTGCATTAAATGACACAGATGTTACAAGCCAACTAATAAAAGGCAGACTTGGTGCATATGACAGAAAACCACTGAACAATTTTTAAATCAACTTGCTTACTACCATGTTTTTGGACATGTGCCATTTAAGTAACATGGTATTCTTGGTAGTATCTTATAAATACAATATAAATACATGAATTTTAGTACCATGGCATGTGTCAGAGTACTATGATATTACCATCTGATGTACTGCCACATTGTAAGATAGTAATAAATAATAGAATAGTACTATTTATGTACCATTGTATTCAAATGTTACACCAACATACTTAAAAAAAAATATCATGGTATCATGCCCAAACCATGGTATCATTCCCAAAAACACAGCGGAACCGTTTTTATATTATCTAAGTGTCAGGTTTCAATAAAGGTTTATTCATAAAACATACAAGAAATTCTGAGAAAAGAAAAATAGAAAAATGAGGCTGTAAACACTTACTAGTGAACACTTTTTAGTATCCAAATCAGACCAGAGAACATCTCTGTGTTTAGAGATCACTGTGACAGAAATGTACCAGTAAGTAATTTCCATCCTTGGCAAACACTTCCCTCTGCTGGCTCTTTTGGGAATTAACATCATCTGAAATACCGTGAAGCTACACAAAATGTCCAAAAATCCCGTGCCAGGTTTTCAGTCTTTCACATAATTGAAAAATATTGAGAATTTATCAATAATAACATCAACAAGATTAATATTACAAAATGTAATAGGACATGCATTTTAAAAACCATAGAGGTCAGCAAAGTTTTATATAAAGTGAAAACAAAATCAACAGGAAGTTGTCTTGGCAGTACAGGATGTGCTAGCTTTCTCGTTACCCTGCCATATTCTCAACTGTCTGTGATGTTCCGTTACAAGAATCTAAACCTCAGTTAAAGTTCAGCTCAGACTGTTAGACTACTAGACTCCCAAACATGACTTTTTCAACCAAGCCTCTCTACCTTATATAACTCAGTTCAGGCCACAGTACAAACAATAACTAAACCACAAATACATGTTTAAAAAATCCTGACTTTTAATCCTTGTTTTCTTTACATTAGTTGATATTTTGGACATCATCTAAGCATCTGTGGTTCCTGTGATGTGGCTAAACTGATGAAAATCAGTTTTCCCACACCAAAGCCTGGAAAGTCTCAGTCACAAAAACTCTTTTCACGGCTCCAGCTTACAAGAAGAAGAAGTTTAGTCCCAAACCAAAGGCTATTGTACTTGTATTACATGAGTGACTTCCTCTTCTAAACTCTACTATGACCGCAACCTCCTATAGCGGTCCGTTAACTATTAAGACCCATGATGCCTGGCTGCTGTTTTCCATATGCCAATTATAATAGGACTAAATACACCAACATAAAAGACATGAGGTATAAAAGACACAGTCTTTTGAAGAGAAAGAAAAAGAAGTGAGATCATACTTCCTCTCCCTCCCTCTTTCAGTCTTAGGTTGTCGATTGTGGTACAGTCATCTTTTCAACACAACTAGCCCTTCATTAGAGTCATCATGGGCTTAGCTGGAAACAGTAAACAAATAACAAATCTTACCGCTCTTGAAGAACATCTTGGGGCTGGTCGGAAAGAGTTAGGAATGAGAGACTGAGGGAAGGACACCGGTCTGTGGCATTCTCGAGCACACATTGGCACATTTTTGCCGTGTTGGTGTGTGTGAGAGTGAGAGAGCCTGGAGGCCTTAACAAGAGATGTTCCGTGCTGTACCAGGGACTCCCAGGCGGTAACAGTGGGCTTACAGTACCCCGCTGTAACACTGGATAAAACTACTGTGAGCCTTCAGAACAATCACATCCCTTCAGCGTCAACTTCATCTCAAATACAGTGGAGATGTACAAATACTTGATTTTTTCTGAAATATTGTTAATCTTCACTGCTCACAATTTGAAGGAATATTAGCTGTAGGTTATATTTTGTTCTACTAACATGTTTGACAAAATTTCCAAGACATTTCAACAGAAACCTTTATTTTGTGGAAAACAGTGATCAAAATTAGAGAACATTAACCACTGTAGCACGAAAGAAGATTACAACTGAAATTTTGGAGGGTGACAGCTGTCAGAAATCCACAGGAAGTGTAGAGGCCCTTGCTTTGAATGACTTCAGTACATCTGCGGCTGCAGGACATCACTAGTTTTTCACACTGCTCTGTTGTGATCTTGATCCACTCTTCTTCCGCTTTCTTCCACAGTTCGGTGAATGAAGTGGGTTTTTCATCCATAACTTTTTCGCCAAGGATTTTCCAGAGATATTCAATCGGGTTTAGATCAGGACTCTGGGCCTGCCATGTCATTATTTCAATGTTTTCAGCTTCAAGGAACTGCTTTACCTGTTTTGCAGTGTGACGGGAACATTGTCTTGAATGAAAATTGCTGGCTGATTGGAAGATGCTTGCAGAGAAGGAACTGCACGTTGCCGCAGGAGGTTCTGATAAACATTTGCATTCACTCTGCCATGTAGCTGTATAAGAGGCCCAACTCCTGCTGCAGAAAACATCTCCCAAACCATGAAACGTCCTCCTCAACCTTTCACTAACTTCTTTATGCACTTGGGTTTCAGTCTTTCCCCAGTTTGACGACAAACATGTTTCCCATCAGACCCAAATAAATTAAACTTGTTCTCATCACTAACGTGAACCTTGGAGCAGTTCTCCTCTGTCCACACAACATGCTCCTCAGCAAAGGCTTGGTCACTGTAGAGTGGGCTTTCAGTCCAAATTCTAAGACAGATCCATACCCTGTTCATCGCTGAACTGGCAATCAATTCCAGCTGTAGTGTTGAACCGATTCCCCGTTGAGAGTCTCCACATTGTGCTGTCTTCTCATTCGTCTTATGTGGACAACCAGCTTTTTTTGGGGGGTGGCGGGGGGGGGACTTGAATAAATGAATGTCATTGTGAATCTGCAATATTCTAGAAATCACAGGTTTGGAATGACCAAGGGTCTTCCCTTTGGCCTTCATCTGGAGAATCTCCTGTCGCAGGGTTTCCGTAACCTTAGAGAAGCCCGCAATCTTGCAATCTCAGTGAAAATTAGAGGAATGTTGCCAGTTAAACAGGGTGTGTCAATTTAGGAAATTAGCACCAGGTGCCAGATTAACACCAAAAACTTGGAGGTATCTGTAAGTGTTCTTGGATCAAAATTTGGATCAAAATTCTTTTTCAAATATCTAATTTAAGTTTTTTATACTGTGCTTCAGAATACAATTAATTTATGAAATATGCTTAAAAAACTGGCCTTCTACTCCTGTTACGACTAGGCAGTGGCCTTGAAATTTAGGAAATTGTAGGTTGTTCTCTAATTTTGATCTCCACTGTAACTGTAAAATACATCCAAACTGGTTCTAGTCTTAAAGAAGAGCCTGTTCAAGACATTCGACATTGATTAAAATATTCTCCTTTTCTATTATATGAAAGAATAATTTCATTTTCGGATGAACAAAACCTTAAAAGCAAACAAGCAAGCAAACTAAATTAAATAAAGCAAAGAAAACACAAAAAACATGTTTACCTAACACGTGTAATATAAAATGCCATGACTTTTTTCATAAAAAACTCCAGCTACAAATACAGTAACAAGTCTCTAAATATTTACAAGAAATAAACATTTATTGCTTAAAAAGACATAGACAGCATATAAAATGTAATGGTTTTGAATATAATGCCAGCATTCCTTTATGAAACACACATTTAGCTTATAATGAGAGAAACACAGTTTGCAGAGCTCAGGACTGAATGCATTTGCATGTGTTAGATGGTGACTTTTTAAAGGCAATTTTCACTTTTTTAACTTTTAATAAAACAGTGCGACTGAGAGCAATGTACTGAAAAATTTACACCACTTCTGAGGAAGTCTGCATGACAGTGCTCATAAAGACGTTTTGACTGTTTTTGTCCTTACAACGAAAGTCAATCAGGTCCAACGCAACAGTGGACCCCATTGACTTTAACTGAATGTACAAAAATAAACACCAATACAATTTTTCAAAATGTCTTCTTTTGTGTTCCACAGAAGAAAGTCATCCAGAACTGGAATTACATGAGGGTGAGTAAATGATGACAAAATGTTAATTTTTGGGTGGACTATCCCTTTAACCCACAAGAGATAGCCCCAAAGTTGTGGTGTACTGGAGTGTGACAGCCTATTTCAAACATGTGGCGAGATTATTAAGATTTACAACTATGGTGAGGCATTTGTTAGAGAGGCTGTCAAGACTGCAGTATCCGCTAACCAAGGATATTCCATGTGCCTACATCCTACATGAACACAGCACAGTTGTGATCAGTGTTAGTGATAAACTTGATTTAGGCTAAGTAAGAGTGAGTCACACAGTGCAGTTACTCTATAGTATCTGCAAGATGTAAATCTTGAGCATCACTGTTTCTGGGAAACACTTGGCCTGATGGGAACCTGCAGTATGTATGTTTATGAGTAGGGGACTGAGATGACAGAAGACATTAGAGGTGTAAGCAGGTCTGTAGTATGAGCAAGAGACATGCAGTGAGGAGCAGAGTGAGGGAGTGTCCACACTGAATCTCTGAGACATTCCTACAGGCCACGACAGCAGCAGACTTCTGTTCTGACTTCAGCTCTGGAGGAGAGATAATCATCCCTTGAATCTAATAGAGACAGAAAGAAAAACTTGAATCAGCTTTCTGATGTGGATAAGCTACATTACAGTTAAAAAATTTGGGGTCAGTAAGAAGTCTGTCACGCTCACCAAAGATGCATTTATTCGCATATGCATATATCGAAAATAAAATAATGTGGTACAGACCCCTGTGTAATCAAAATCACTCACCGACCACTCATCCTGACCGATCTTGGAGCAACGAACGTTCATGGGGAGTTTGCGTACAATGTCGTTGAATGCTTTCCCTCTCTTTCTCGTCCACTTGTATTTGTCCATGGCCTCCGTGAAGGAGAGGTTGCTGTATTTCTTAGGACTCTTAATCACAAAGGGCCAGGTTCTTCAAAGAGCAAAAGAGATAGTTTGGTAAATGTACTTAATATCATGACCTTACTTCCATAAGTTACATTAATTTTGTTGTCATTTGTTACCCTAAATCTTTCCAATAGTTTTCAATAGAGTTTTCTATACTGCAGCTTTCAAGCTTCAAAAAGGATGGAAAGTACCTGAAAAGTACCGTAAAACGTGTCTACATAGTTCTTTGAATTTTTTTTTTTAACTGAAATTTGAACTTTTTAGTGAAAGACATTCCTATCTGTCTTATTAGTTTTTTCATGAAAGAAGTGATGTCTGGACATTTTAAATGGATCTTTTAATTAATTGATTGATCTGTTAAAATAAAGAAATAATGATTTATTCAGATTTATTCAGGACACTTTGAACCACTTTTATGATACTTTCAGATGCTTTTGTATACTAAAAGCTTAAATTTTTATGCACGTTACAATAATTACATGGAAAATGGCAACCAGCACAAATTGTGTGTCATAGAAGAAAGTCACACAGGTTATGCTTGGCTTTTAAGTCTATACATAGTAAAACAAATATCATAGTTCACATTGACTCAAGGAAACTTTAGCAGTTTGATTTTTGTGTAAATGAGTAAATAAATGTAATAATTAATATTTCTAGCTTCTCTGTTAGTTAGATAACATAGACTTCATATGTGAAATGAAATTAAAAATATATAGATATGATTTTTAAACGTTTATTTGGTACTATTTACTGTATTCCCCACAACATATATGATGGTTTGAGTATCATTAATTTACTCACTGATCAAAGACACTCCTGAGGGAACCATATCTGCTCAATGAGCTTTATATGTGTATGTGTGCGAGTGTGTGTGCTGATTGAAAGACAGAGGGCGCTTGGGGCAGAGCTTTGAAACTAAATCTGTTTAGAGTTGCCAGGTCTATCCCCTTATAATCCCCCTTATTCCAGCATCTGAGCACAATACTGCTCTGAGCCTCAGGGGGTCAAATAAACACACTCCACCAGCAGGGCCCTTCAGATGTTCCTCATTTATAGATGTACACATACATCCACGTCCATCCAAAACACACATTTGCCCGCTCACACGCGAAATCACAAACAAACATGTGCGGACATAACAAACCACACATCTCTCTTTCTCTATACAAAGCAGTGAAAGGAATCTATACAAAACATCAGTGGCTCAGCAGACGCCCACAGAACCTGTGAGCCGCAGCTGCTTTGAGACATGAACCTCCCTTAAAATTCTTACAGTATGTCTTTAGATTTATACTGTGACTGTGATAACATCTCAAAGAGCTAGTTCTGCCTAAAACTAGCCAAGACTTATTTATCTTTCTAGATGACTGTTGGAGAACCACAATGTTTGAATGTGTTGCTAACATAATAGGCTATACAACAGTGGTGTTGTAATGCCCACAGATGTCATGTTTTGCACAACTTAAATTCCTGAAGATTGATGGATTTATTTATTTTTATCTCAAACTGAAAGAGGGATGAACAAGATTTGATCCCATGTGTCTGATGGCTTTGTGGCTTGTGGTTTCAGAGTGTCTTTCTTTTTTAGCTCTCTTAGAATGAGACAAACACATTTTACAATGACCATTCCAGATGTTTCAGTGGGCTGGACAAACAATTTGTTCTTTCTGATGAGAGTGAGATGGCACATCTTCTTGTAAAGCTCTTGTGGTGACATGACAACCAGAATATTTGGATAAGTGAAAACATTTATCCTCATTTGATCATTTAATCATCAATCCATCAATCAATTGCTGTTAAGCTATTACAGGTCTATGATAGTGACGCCGGTCTTATGTGAACTAAGCTGTCATTGGAAGGTCTCCCATTTCACAGTATTGTCTCAAGTTGGTTTCATTTAAATGAACTTTTTGTTTTACTTCTCCCATTGTTTGTTTTCTTTTGTTTCATAACTTTCTGTATGTCCCACAGTTCACTTTTTATGTATCTGTAGCTTTATGCTTATTACTGTACCTCCTTTTGCCATTTCAAATTCAATTTTAAAGGAACTGTAAGTGATGTTATCTGTTCTGGAACTTAAACCAGACTAAAGACCGGAGCATCCACCTTAACCTAAGAACAATACAAAAAATGCACAAAAACAGTCCATTATGCTGCTTGATATTGTAAACTGTGTTTGTTATATTATTTTAGTTTATTATCATAATCATAAACAAACTGGTCTGCAGTGCAAATAGTTTTTACTGTTTACTAGATTTTGTCATTGTTCTAGTCATTTACCTATAGCGAATACTAATTCTGAAGTCTCTAACATTTACAGAAAATAGCCTAACACTAGAAAGATTGTGGGTATCTTTTAATTCCCTCAAACAAGCATTTGTCAACGCGTGCATCTATTGTTTTTACTGTCTTTAGTAGTTTGTTGTTCTTGTTCTGTAGCCTCTGGGGCCAGTGTTGCCACCTTGTGGACAAATTAGTGCAAAAAAAAATTCAAAGTGTATGTGCGAGTTGCGTGTACGTGGTATGTGTGGTCAGAAAAATCGGGCTGCGTGTGTACTGTGCTGATGACGAAATTCAAGTCACATGCACTATAAGCATACCTCACTTTTTGGGCTTTACAATGGAATGCATAAACTTTCAAAGTACTTTCAAAGTTTCAAAATACTCCGTTTGAAAGCATACTCCATGTGCACACTGGAAAGTTTCATCTTTGTCCAGTGTCTGCGTTATTTCTCTCCAGAAGTTATGACCGATGTACTCATTTAAACTAAAGTTATGGAGATTTCTTAACCTGAGGGTTAAGAAATCATGGTCATCTATTGTTGTTGCCGTCTCCAGTAGTTTGTTGTTGTTGCTTCGTCTCATCTGTTTCTTTTTTTTAGACTGTGAAACAATGGCCCAGGTGTTGTCACCTTGCGGACTAATTAGTGCAAAAAAAATAATAATATGCAATAATAGTTTTTGCAGTTTCCAGAGTCTCATGCTGTCACAGAGACATGTCTGATATTTCTGGATACTTAATATAGTCTATATAGTATATAGTATGTAGTATATAATATCTGTCAGGTAATTGGGATATTTTTGGACTGACTTTGCATGAAATCACATATAGTACCTTTAACATGAACATAATATAAAACTGGGTATATAAAGGGATGTTCATAATAATGAGATATAACAATGGAGTCATACTACAGAACCATTTACAATAAATGTACTTATTCATCATTATGAGGTAAATATGTGTATTTGCCACTAACAAAGAAACCCTTCACTGAAGTGGTTTTTCAGACTTACGTAACAGGCTCCTGGATCTCTTTGACCCCAATGAATTTAAGCTGGCCGTTGATTTCTGGTAAACTTTCACACCTGGCTAGGTTAACCCTGGGGTAGTACAGCAGATATGACAAACACATCTCATCCCGTGTACTAAGACCTCCCTGTAGAAAGAAAAAATTCCACATTACTAGGGTCGAGACCTTGAAATACTACACCGACATAATGCATCTGAATCACTGTTACAGCCAGAGGCCTGTGACAAATTATGCCCAGTACTGAGCAAAGCTGAACTGACATGCACAGAGCAGCAAATATATCTTGATCTCTCTAATATGAATCCAAAACACCAGTGATTTGGCGCTGATGTTTATGGATTGTGGACAGTCTACAGAGAAAAAGCAGCTCAGCTCAGCCTATCAGGAGTGTGGCTCACTGGCTGCATGTGTACGGTAAAACGTCAGCAGCTGGATCCATCTCTACAGGCCTGCAGCTGTTTGCAGACACATTGTTTAGCCAAAAGAGCATGCAGTCTTTCACAGACCAACTGGAAAAAAAAGAGATTCAAAGGCGTGTTTCTAATAGCTGTTCAGTTTGTATTCCTAAAACATGGAAAAGAATTTGCATTGTCGTGCAGTGGGTTACTTCTGAATAGTTTAGAATGTTTAATTAATTTAAAACCATTTTCTTTGTGTGTAAATGTTTTTTTTTTTTAAAGTTGCTAGCTAGTTAATACAGTACATTTGGGGCCAGATTTACTAAACAGGGCAAATTAGTGTTAGAGTGTAATTCCATAAAAGCGCTGATGGGAGGGGAAAATTCTGCGTGTGATTTACTGACAATGCGCACATTAAAGAACACAGATGCAGTCAGATCATTTTCATAATGTCCAGCGCAATCTACCAAGAGCAGCTCAAACTACCGCCTGCTTTAAGACATGCTTTTTTTGGTCGTTAAATAATGGCGCAAATACCAGTAATTTCACATGCGCAAACGTTAGTAAATAGTGTTGCGTGATTCATTTTAATACTCTCCTCCCATAAATTTTGCGTCTGAAAGGGAAACTCCTATAAATGCATATTCAATAAGGTCAGATGCCTTTTAAATTGCTAATTTTTCACTGCGCGTCCTTAGTAAATCCTGACAGTACTATTTTAACACCAAAAGACGGTTTGCGCTGGCTGTTAGTAAATCTGGCCCTTGGACTATAATGGTTAAGCGATTTGTCAAGCATGTAAACTCACATCCTTCTGGTAGTTCTTATTAGCAGTTTACATTTTTAAAAGACATAACAGGTTAGCAAATCATATTTGAGTTAACTTGTCATTTAAAGGGATAGTACACCCCCCCCCCAAAAAAAAAACAAAAACAAAAAAAAAAACTGTCTTGAATTGTTGTTCCAAGGCTGTATGTCTTTCTTCTGTGATATTAAGATGTTTACATTCAACAGCAGAAAGAAAGTCAGTCATACAGATTTGGAACAATGTTAAGGGTGAGCAAATCAAGACAGAATTTTCATTTTTGGATGAAATAAGTTGGTGAACAAAGTGAGAAAGCTAAAAAAAAAATGCTATTTTCAAAATTCCTTCATAAATTCCCAAAGGAAGTCGAGTTAAATTAGCCCCTAGAATGGCCTACAAATCAGACATTATGACTGAACATCTCTATTATGTGTGACTAAGTTTGCTGTTAACCAGGATTTCTCTGTAACTGGTGTAATTCACAAGAAAACATATAGTCAATCTATATGACACAAATCTATATAATTGTTGTTAGTAAAAGCAAATAAGGCTTTACAAGGTTTAATCTTACCCAGGTCATGTTCATTCTGCCTTTAGTGTTGTATCTACATTCAGTGATTAGGGAATCCCCCTGGTGACAGAAAAACATGTCGGTTAACACACAGATATTAAAAGCGAATTACAAAAAACATTTGCTTATCTGTTATGCTCACTGTTGGGTGCTTGCCAGACAGAATAGGCCATTGAAACTCATTTGAGTATAAACTGTTAAAACCTTGCTGATTGTTATCACACAGCAGAACAAAATAACAAGTCACAACTCACACATGAGTCACCTCTCGCCTGTGGGCCCTTTTAAACAGACACCAGTCCTGTAGATGCACAGTGTGTGCTCTTTACATGTTGAATTTATTACACCACTCTTAGGCAATACAAAGTGCTTGGATATGGCTGAGACACTGGAGCAGATAATGATAATTGCTTTATTCTTTACTGCTAAAACACTAGCAATCCCTCAGCTATAAACTCAGAGCCCTGAAAACAGTCTAAAGACTTTAGTCAAAGTAAACAGGATATTTAATTTGACCCAAATGAGACTGTGAGGGATAAAAGCCGTCATATCTAAATTTAATAACCCATGTTTTCTGGAGTTCTTACATTGCCTGGAAATTTGTGGGATGAGATTTTATGGTTTAACCACTAGTGACACTCAGGTACGCACCACTATGACATATTGAACAGACTGTACTTCTGTCCCTCAGACAGCCACATCTTTTGACCATTTGATTTTCCATCACTATTCCAGGCCTAGAATTCACCATTTTGAAATTCCCTGCTATTTCTAGGTTTTCCATAAATTGGTAACATAAACTGTGAGGTTCACTGTATCTGATGATTAATGCTACATCAATTTCACTCTCAGATGAAGCAATGAAGATTATGAAACTGAAATGGACTCTGACTGACAGGCAGGACGATCCTCTCCTGGCTGAGCGGCTGGAACTCCTGGAAGTTGAAATCAAACTGATCGTCTGAGGCTAGTGGCTGGAGCTCGACTTGCTGGCGGAAATGTCTGGCTCTGATAGCCCGTCCAGCCAGGTGAGCATGGAGCAGAACTGCAAACACATGAATTCCACTGGGCATCTCGCTGTCTAATGACTTACAGGAAGAGAGACACATGTTATACTCCTTTTTTTTAATTTGGGTTTTGAGTAACTTGCACTAGCATTCAAAAGTTACGAATTACTAAGACATTTTTTAAATGTTTTTGAAGACAATTAGTGCTTGCAATTTGATTAAATTAGTATTTTTTTTAAAAAAAAAAAATATTACAATATCTATATTATTATACACTACCATTACACTACCATAAACATACTATTTCTATGCACTACCATTTAAATAATAATAATAATAATAATAATAATACTTTTATTCAGCAAGTATCAATTAAATTGATCAAAAGTGACAGTAAAGATATTTATAATGATACAAAAGACTTCTTTTTCAAATAAAATTATATCATTGTTTCCTCTGAAATATTAAACAGCACAAGTGTTTTTAACATTGAGAATAATAAGAAATGTCACTTCAGCAGCAAATCAGCATATTACACTCATATTACACAAAAAATCTGTAAAAAATAGGGCACAATGTACTGTATAATTTCAAGGAATTTTTTTAAGGAAGTTTTTTACCAGTATTTTGAATTTTACACTGCATTGCGTTGTGTTTTAGGGTTAACAGAAATGTCTGTAAAATTAATGGATAGTGTTCTGTGTAATAAGCTGCCAGTACTTTTTCTGTTATTTTACAGATTTATTTTTACAGTGTAGAATGATTTCTGAAAAATCATGTGACACTGAAAACTGGAGTAATGGCTGCTGAAAATTCAGCTTTGCTATCACAGGAATAAATGACAATTTAAATATATTAAAATCTGATATTATTTTAAATTGCAATAATATTAAACAATACTATTTTACTTTATTTTGATCAAATAGATACAGTCTTGGTGAGCATAAAAGACTTTTAGAACAGCGTTTATTTATATAAATAGTCATTTGTAACAATATGCAATTAACTGTAATTTAATGTATCCTGAGTATATATTTGCTTTTAAAAAACACTCTTTCATAGTGATTCCAAAAGTTTCAATAGTAGTATAGGGCTCAAATATGATCTTGCAAGGTGTAAACTGAGTGTACCCACATTAATTCCTATGTTTGTTTTTTTTTGTGCGGTCCCACCTCTTGGAGACACTCCTGTGTGCAGTGTCCTTCTGTAATATAATCCTGCATGCCTGGGGGTAGCATGTGGTAGAGACTGACCCACACTCCTGTCTCGATGACCCCAGCATCATAGCGCCTCAGGCTGGGGCTGTAGTACAAACGCAGGCCTGAACTGTCCACTATCCCTGCGGTGAGACCAAAACTCTGAGCAGCTCTGAAGTTCACGACTCAACCCTTATAGAAAAGCTCATTATTTATTAGCTGAAAATCACTGTAATATACTATGGAGACTACAGATTACTTCATGAATAGCTACATAAAATACAGTAACTGACACAAAAGTCACAGGAAATAAATGTAATGTTCTTTAGTCATTTTATGTCACTTGGGGCAGCAAGTGAGGTATGTTTTAAACTGTTAAAGTGTATCATAACATACAGTACCTCTTTGTAAAGATGGGTTATCGAAGTGAATCTCCATTTGTACATAGACTGGGTCTATTGGGGTTCCTATAGACATTCCAACATGTGGAGGGTATGTGAAGCCCTGCAAGAGATAAAAATAATTTCTATTCAATATCTGAAACTTTTTGTTATTAGAATAAATATGAACTTATGAAATACCACCTCTCCCCCAATAGCCCAAGCAAACAGGACGGTTTCACAGGTGAAGAAGGAGTCTGGCATATTTGGATGGTAGCATTCATGTCCTCTGTTGATCTCACTCTTGTTGAGATCGCTGTCGCACTGGTAGAGCAGAATGTGATGAACCAGATTCTCATGACCCTTCTGAATTATTGGCTCTATCTGAAAACAACAACAAACAGAGAGGAATATGAATAGCTGTGCTGTGTGCTCTCAGAATTGAATTGAGAATGCCCTTTGTATTCCAATTCTATTTCTGAATTTGAACAAAGATAGTATGCCGAATTGTAAGAATTTGAATTTAAGGAATCAAATGGTATTAAAATCAAATAGGTAAAATAGTAAAACTGCTCAAATCTCACTTAGCAGTACAGAAAACCTTATTATGAAGGACTAATCGAATATGAAATGTATTTATTTCTTTATTATTATTAGAGTTATAGCATTATAGTATTAGTATTATTATATTAGTGCATTTATATAATTATTTAAATTGAATCTGAAAATTGTATCATAAATATCAATTAATATGTCAGTGTAGTGGACATTTTGTGTTGCTGTTTGGTAAAATTATCTCTTTTTGTGGCTGTATTAATATATGGCTACATTTTTGAACTTGTAATATGCATATCAGAGAATAATTAGTCCAATTGTTTATATTTTGTCACAAAATTCAGTAAATTGTCACCAATTCAAATTCCAGTTCAACAACAAATTCTTACATAAATTCTGAATTTAACCCAACCCTGATTAATCTTTAGTTAATGTAATTATCATTCAAAAGTTTGGGGTTTGTAAGATTTTAAAATGTTTTTTAAAGACGTCTCTCATACTCACCCATGCTGCATTTAATTGATCACAAATACTGTAAAAAGGTGCTATTGTGAATTATTATTACGATTAAAAATATCTGTTTTCTATTTGTAATTTGTTTTGATCTGTTTTAATTCCTGTGAATGCAAAGCTGATTTATTTTCAGATTTTTTTTGTTAATGTCTTTGTGCCACTTTTGATTTAATATATCCCTGCTTATTAAAAATAGTAATTTTCTTTAAAAAAAAAAACCTTACTAACTACAAATTTTCGAACAATAGAGTGTATAATATGTAAGGAATAATTGACGACGGGCCGTTGAATTATTAGAAAAATAATGCACACCCGAGGTGGTGATGCGGCCACGACTCGAAGCGGAATGGCCGTTACACCTCGGGTGTGCATTATTTTTCTAATAATTCAACGGTCCGGAGTCAAAGTGTCCCGCTTATCTACTGATTTGCCACACCTCAACACATCGATGAGATGATATATTTCAAGGGATTCGTTCGGTTTTTGTACTAGAATCGCTATTGTGAGTAGGATTATTTCTTCCGCGTCTCATCCATCGCCTCTGTTGCTAATTCCAAAACGTCATTTTAGACCTAGTAACTGAGGCTTGAGCCGTTGATAGCAGACAAATGCAGCTAATAACTAAGTTATGAGAGAGAGAGAGAGAGAGAGAGAGAGAGAGAGAGAGAGAGAGAGATTGAGCGTGAGTGAATTAGCCTACCTCTCTGAGTCTGTCTCTCATCAGTGTTCAGCAGCAGCGTCTCTATTAGTGAAACTTTAAGTTCATTTTCTTCACGAACAGTGCCGTTGTTACCTCGCTTCGCTTGTGAGAAATGTCATGTACTTTTAAGTTGCTAAACTATTTACTGACAAAGTCGTCAGAGCAGCGCAACATTAGCGCGTATGTTTCCATGTGTGTAAACTTGACCTTTTGAAATAACTGAAATCATTTGGCGAAGTGATACGGAACTGTAATGCGGTCGAGAGCTGCCTGGAACTACGTTCCCCGTGCGTTTCCCTGAAAATAATTACACACATTAGAACGTTCGTCAGCCAATCAGATTCAAGCATTCAACGGCCCCGTAATATAAAGTGAAATAATTGCTTTAATGAAGTTTAATTGCAGTTAAATGAATCTGAGAAGTTATTTAATCCAAAACAAGAACACTTTCCACTACACTGTTCAGAGCTTTGATAAAAGGATGAGCCATACAGATTTGATAAAAGTAGGTTATCTTTTTAAACCACTCTATTTTGATCCTCTACAAGAAAACTCTGTGTGTGTGTGGATTGTTGAGCTAAAACTAGCTTGGATATCTCTGGAATAGGAAGTGGGGGATTTCAGTATTATTTTTCTCCTCACTGTGGGCTTCTTCTATCGGAACTGGAATTCTAAATAAAAGCATTTCCAACAGAGTGAACTGTGTCCTTCTCTTCCAGGGGTCTCTGACTGAAGCAGTGGGACCCAGGGCCAAACAGTGGCTGAATAAATATTCAAACATTCCTCTATTTCCCTTCCATCTCTTCTTTTTTACCCATTGGGAACCATTTTGTTTTGAAGACACAAAATCTAATGAATATGTAGCTTATTGTGTAATAGCATTCTGTTGTTTTTAACCAATAGCAGATCTTACCATCCATATAATGCTACTGTTGTCATTAAACTGTAAAACATCAAACAGTATGATTTCATGCACAAGGCTGTATCGATGTCACTCAAAATGAAGCTTTAAAAGATGCACCTTTTGTTAAGTTAACAACATTTTGTGTGTTTTGTCACTGAGAAGTCATTCGCTTGCAATCATTTAAAAATGTCGCACTAGGGTATTCAGGTAAATTGCTCATCACAGAGCCCAGAAAATGAGCTGGATGACAAACATTTGTGACAATTATCACAAGCACAAGCCTAGTTTAAAAATGTGTGTGCGTATTTGCACAAACCCATTTATGTGGTTATTCTTAGTAAATCATCTTCAGTATACTGAAATAATTATTATGATTATGAGAGCACATTTGATAAGCATGTTTAATTCAATGCGTTTCTTTGTAACTGTGAAATTTACTATCAATTTCTGAGTGGAAATTTTTTCAGTGTACCCTTTATTTGGGATCTTAGCAGCACTATATTGTGTAAAGTACACCCAGACAGCCTCTTCTGGCATCATATACCATGATGTTTTTGACTGAATAAGGACAGTGACAATATGGCCTGAATATAGACAGTGAGAGCAGTGTCTGGAAAATCTGCTCCTGTTTGACAGTTCAACATCTGCTCTATGAAACTGAGTGGGAACAGAGCAGGAAACATCCAGACACTGCTGCGGTTATGGGGCAGCTGTTGGCATCTGACTAACACAGCCTGGAGCTTTCCAAATACCAGGCTACTGTATGTAGAGAGGACAGGAAAAAGAGGGCGAAGAGGGGTCATAATAATTATTCACTCGCTGGTTTCAACTGATTTGTGTTCGGTTGATGTTAATAAAAGTTTAAATGGAGGCTAAATGTAATATCTAACTCAAACATGATCCATTTAAATGTACCCAAGCAATATTTGGGCTACGATTAAAGTGCATCTAGTGAATGTTAGAATGTGTAAGCGTGCACTTGTTTGAACTGTACGTTTCATCATCTTGTGAAACACAGACTACACACACGTCTATTCACTGTAAAGTCTTTGTATCCGGTGCATTACATACTGAACACTGCAGCAGACTAAATGGGTTACATTCATACTGTCAGCTGCTCACTTCTGCATGTGCAGCGCTTATGTTTTCGCTAAAAACGTGGAGCTGTAGCCATAGTGAGGAATTCATAGAGATGAATGCATGCCTGTCTTTTCACAGCTCAATTTTACATGGGCACAAACTGGTGACTACAAAAATTTAATTAAATTAAAGGTTAGTGCATATGAAAAATTAGCCTGAAAGGATGATGCTTAATTGTAGTATTTTATCATATGATTAAAGTACCTATTCTGCCTCTAATTAAGAAAACTTGAAAAGCTTAGTTACAGGAAGACTCTTTCATCTGGGTCAGAGAGTATAATTTCAGAAACATGTCTGATCTACAAATAGCAACTGCAAAAGACAATAATAAGCAGGTGAGACAAAAAAGAAGCTGAGGGAGAGAGAGAGACAGAAAGAGATCTAAACCAATGCAGGTGACAAGATACTGTAGCAAAATAAACAACCAATATGAGGTAAAACATACCATATTTTGAAATTAAATCACGTATGAGGAATCTGATGTTTTAAAAATATAGCATCCCATGGCATAACAACAACAAAAAATGGTGACGCTACTTATTCTGTAGTTCAGAAATTTTCACAATAGATTCGGTTGCTATTAAACGCTGAAAGAATAATCAAACAACTGCGTTCAGCATTCGCACTGATTAAACCTGTAAAGATCACAGAGTTGGATCCTTTCTGTATTACATTGTATAGTATTTTATTTCATTCTCGTGAATCAGTGAATCAGAAAAATCTGATTCATTCTAGAGAATTATGAAACAGTCCTTTCTTATATGATGCTGTCATAGCCTGGTTGCAAATGAAGTTGAGAGATTGGATCTAAGCACAGCAATTTAGTTTTATATACACAAACTCCAAAACTGGAAACAGGAACAGAAGAAAACAACCAGGTTACACGCAAAGACAACAGACAGTGAACAGAAGAAAACACAGGGCTTAAACCAGTCAAACAGGTGCAGACACTAATCAAATCATTGAGTAACTGGCGGGAAAATAGAAACAAAGGAAACTAGGTCTAACAACATACATATACAGAACATACATGTGACAGATGCATTGTAAAGTTAAATCTTGTGAATTGCTCGCAGTGGTCCTCCTTCACATATCATTTTTCATCCAGAAATCAACAGATTCACAAAAATGATTCACCAATTTGAGATGCTGTACTATGTTTCCGACTTAGTTATGTAATTTCTTGTTATTGTGCCAGCAAATATATATATATTTTAGTGTAGCTATTTTTTAAAACAGAAGTTTAACTGAAATTTAAACACTTCAAACTATGATTTTCTTGCAGCTGTGCAAGCTACAATCAGTAGCTGCCCCAACACTGTGGTATTATCTAGCTTTTCTTGGCATTTACATTTTGTGAAGATCATATCAGTTAATTAAAGTACTTGACTGACAGGAATCTGTTTAAAACTGCAGAAAATGCACAAGCTTCATGAAAGCCCATAAATGTAAGTACTGAAATAGTAGAAGGTACTTCACAACAGGGAGAATTTAATAGGCAAAATGTAAGCCTGTAATTTCCTAAGCATGCATCTCTGGAATAATAGTCGCTGTATATCTTCTCTGGTTTAAAACATGACTTGAATGAATGTAAATATTTTGAAACGTTAAGATTTGATTAAGATGGGCATGCTTGAAAATTTAAAGAGTTTAATTACTCACTCTGATTATATGATGTTTCTTCTTCAGCTCTGGAAATTTAAAGATCTGACACCAGTATGTTGTATCCTTATGAGGTACAGGAACCTACAATATTTGAACATGTTAACAAATTTATAGATAAAAGGTTTGCATCAGTCACAAAACAGTTAAATGTAGCAGTTAGATGGCAACAAGCAGAGGTATTCCATTGTGGACTGGAGAGCATGGACGTTTTATTAATCCAATTTCCTGTTTTTTTCCTATTCAATGCCGAGTATTTGTTATGTGGTTGTAAATATGTACACTCTTATAAAATCTGGTGTTTGGCAGTATCCCACAAGCATAAAAGGGGCCTTGTTTACATTCAAAAGACCCAATCAGGAAGCAAAAGGGTCTGTATTTAAAAAGGATTCATATGTAACCACAAGGACCTTGATTCCTAAGCATGCAAAAATAGATGAAACAGTAGGTATAACACTGCCTAGGGCTAAGCCGTTCTCTGTCACTCCTAGCTCATCAAACGCTCCAGCAGTCTGCTGAATGCACTTTCCTCACCTCCTCGTTTTGAAGGTCAAAGAAAGCTGTTCCTGCTGGGATGTTGGAGCTGGTTCCAGGGTTGAGTAATCGCAGACTCTTTCTGCCTCTGTTCGTCCCATGGTAGACTGGTCCTGACACTCCCACGTCCTCCGCATGGAACGCCCAGATCACTCTCACTGTACTGCCCTGGGCATTGACAAATTATGGGTAATTGTAGACTTAAGTGCAAGAGACTTTCTATATAAGTAATAATTTGACAACATTTTGGGGGAAGTGAGTTTATTTAATTCCTTAATAAAACACCGTCCTATTATTTCCCCTGAACAAAAGGCAATGTGCTAAAATTACAACCAAGAGTTCAAAAAATGGCTCCAAAAAACTGGTTACAGACACTGCCCCTGATGGTTCCTTCAGACTTACGGAGCCAGATGTAATAATACATGCAGTCAAACCTACCGTAATGACTTTGTCATTGTCATCACAGGTCTGGAGGTTTCTGCTGAAAGCCAGGACGGTATGTGTGTCATTCTCTCTGCCGTACAGCAGCTGGTAGCTCTGCACTGGATCTTTATGGACCTTTCTGTGAATGTGAGATGCATTCAAACCCAAAGGTGCGTGCACACTTACCAGCAGATATGGACTTCCGTTGAGCACACCACCTATCACGATATCAGACGAGGACATTGCACCGGTCGGTGACAAACCGAATCCTATATATCCTCTCGTTTCCACTTCTACTTCAAAAGTTATCATGGACTCGTCAAATCCCCACTTAATGTTGTATCTCCCATCCGCATCTAGTGCAGCTGAATGAACGAATCGTGTCCCCTGTGAGCATGCCGAGCAGAAGAGTGAAGTTAAGAAAACTAGAGCGCAAAGAGGCTGATTTTCAGACATATCGAGCTTAATCGCAAACAACACCGACTGCACTCAAGGACGCTTTTTATCCATAGAGCAGTTTATGGAAATATGCAACTTCCGAGGGCAAGAGTGTTTGTTTGCTTTGGTGCATTGGAGGCGAATGATCCTTTCAAGCGCTGGCAGCCTCCCACCGCTGAACTGTTGGAACTTGTGTGATTCCCTTTGATGTGGAAAGACATGTAGAGCTGAACACCGTACGAGCGCGACGCGACAAAAGTAGAACGCTCACGCTCGCGTTATTATCAAGCAGCTGCCGTGCAGTCATTAGAATCAACGGCGTGATTACAATAGGCTACACTGTTAAATCTGTGTAATGTATCGTATTTCAAGTACAAGGTGAAGAACCATTTGAATGTTTGGTGACTTACTTTGACCCAAACGTTGTTTAAATAAAATCCTGCTTCGCTGAGTAGCTTTATTTTGCTCTGTTATAGGCTACACTTTAATTAAAACAATTAGTAACCTAATTAATGTCTTCATAAGTAAGTGAAAATGTAGCCTTAAGCTCATCTATGCAGAAAGAAATACTTAAAATGAGTAGGATGTCAGCATGTGTAGTATTTATAGTATGAGAACAATACCTGGATGACCTCTACTACGGTGGTTCTCAGCCAGGGGTCCGGGGCCCACCTAGGGGCCTCAGCAAATTTCCAAGGGGGACTCAAGATCCAAGGCAGCATAACAAGCATTAAATAGGCCAAAAACAATGAAAAATCAAGATGTCTGTTTTAAATCACTTTTTAATTCCCTTAACTGTTTTTTTTTTCTTTTGAACAATTGGATACCAGCTGTTATTTACATATGAGAAAGAATCATTTTAAAAGTGTAAGGCCTGGATAAATCATGAAATTAAACTCTGATAACTCAATGGGCATTTAGTTATGTCAAGCACTAAATATTTTATTGGGTTAAAAAATATTTATAATCACAAACTGAAAAAGTTATGGGACGTATAAATATTGTTGTGGACCATGGGGTGCCTTTGTGTCAAAAAGGTTGGGAACCACGGCTTCATGCATCCAGTGAGATTCTGAAGTGTGCTTTACATAACACTTTGCTACAACAACTGTGGAAACAGTGACTCATCTTAATTAAACTAGTTTAATTACTGTACCATATGTTTTGTGTGAGAAAAAGGTGCACAAGTAGATCAAGTTTGGCAAGTTTTGGCAAACTGTGAGCAGGTTCTATGTATAAGAGAGATATAGAGATGTTCTTATTTTAAAAGATTATCTTTGTTTGGAAGGTGCAAAGACATTTAGGCCTCCTAAAGACTTCTGGAAGTTATGACGTAAAAAAAAAGAAAAAAAGATTGACTCTGAGGGGTTTGGAGATCCTTGTTGATTTAGCCTACTAGTGAAATACCAATAATTTTAAAAATACAGTTTCAAATGGCACCGTTTGTATGCCAATAAAAGCTTTATTCTATTCTATTCTGTTCTGTTCTGTTCTACAATTCTGAGGTGTACATTTGTGACTGATGACTGCCATCTACTGGTAACAAAGCATATTATATTTTAAGAGTACACTTAATGACAATGTCCGTCACATCCATCCATCCATCAAATCCTATTCAGGGTGATGACAAACGCACATTTTGTGCTGTTTTAGATAAACTGTTTACTTAATTTCTGGTCTGAATCTTAGAAATCGTAGACAAAGTACCAAGTATGAATGATTTCAGTAATTAGATAACTAGGGTGTTTTAATTGATGTAGATTGCGTTTGACATCAACTAGTGGACAGAAAAATGTTAAGTGTGTGTTAGCTCTTATGGCTTGCTTTGGATATTTAAGAATGCTGTTATGGAAACAGATTGAGGGGGTCGAAACTAATGATTTTTCTTTAGGCATAATATCAGAAATTGTATTTTGTTTAACTGTTTTTTGAAACACCTGGCTCATTTGTTTGTTGTGCCCCTCTCATTAATACCTTACATCCACAACAGCAGGGCCATCTTTTTTCATTGACATTCCTGGGACCTGCTTTGTAGTTTCATCTAAAGACACTAGAGGGCAGCAGAGGACAGGGATTGAATAAATAGCGTGAATTACATCAACGTCCCTAAACACCGAAATGTAGATATATGGGGGGGGGGTTTACACTGTGGTAACACGTACCTTCGTCCTAGTGGATGCGTTCAAACTCCCATGAGATCGGGATCCGACACAATTTTTTTTTACCTGTTGGGTAGCCTAAGTTTTCCTCAAATAGCCTTTTTTCTGGTGGTTTTGCTGTTATGATCAGAATTTGAGATTTAAGTATTATGCCTAATGACAAGTTAGCATATCAAACAGAAATTCCATGACAAAGTTTGTAGCCCTTAAATATTTACTTTATGAAACATCTGTATTATTTACTTCATAAAGCCTGCATGCGCAAGTATAGGCCTATATATAATTTTTTTTTGGGGGGGGGGGCAGTTTAAATGGGCAGTTTAGGTATTTGGTGATGCTACTGATTATTTAATATCATGGTAAGTTTTGTTAACATGGTGTGTTATCATACTTATAATTAAGGGGTTTTAATGTGCAAACAAAGTTTTCTAGTCTTGATGTGTAATAGTGCTAATTCCAACAAGGTGGTGTTCAGATCTTGGAATGAAGCGTGAAATTGCTTTTCTTTTGGAAATGTAGAACACTCTTCCGCTTAAGTTTCAAAGTTGTTAAAAAAAAACTTTCTGTAATTTCCTCACCAAGAAGAAGTGTTAGAAAAACTCTTTTAAAAAGTTTTTCTTCAAGTGATGCAGCTTTCCTCTCTGGAGGCCTCCAACAGCGTTCTGAGAGCTTCCTCATTGAGACTCAATCATATTCCCATATATTAGACCAATGGACATTACTGTATTTGCACAGCTATTTTATACACACTGTAAGTACTTTACGTCAAATGGGTGCTTTCAGTCGCGTGTAATATGCAGCATAATTGGCTTCAGAAGCTTGTGCTGAGTTAAACTGCTGATAATAGCTTCTGACTACTCAGCTGAACTTTCAATATATATCACATTGAAGATATTTAGCCTTCACCAGAAGCAGCTGCCCAGACTGAGATTAGCACGCTGTCAGAAGCACATAGATGCATGCTGACCCATCCTTGTAAAACGAGCATATGGAATACATATTTTCAAACTGAGGAAAAAAAAAAAGAAATGACATTTTCCATTATAGGTGACTCATCTATATATATTTATATCCACAAGCAATAAATTACTAAATTAATATTTATAGTATTTAATTAAGGGCTTTTTGAGTTCCTACATCTTAAATTCTGACATAAAATATTATGTTTTGCATTATGGGAGGCATAGATATCTGTCCATGTTTCACAATTGTTTGAAACAATTAATCTGACCATGGACCACAAAACCAGTCATAAGGGTAAATTTTTTTGAAATTGAGATTTATACATCATCTGAAAGCTGAATAAATAAGTTTTCCATTGATGTATGGTTTGTTAGAACAGGACAATATTTGGCCGAGATACAACTATTCGAAAATCTGGAATCTGAGGGTGCAAAAAATTCAAATTGCCTTGAAGTCCTTAGCAATGCATATTACTAATCAAAAATTAAGTTTTCATATATTTCCTACTGTAAATATATGAAAACTTAATTTTTGATTAGTCTTGATATCTTAATTTTTGATTAGTTTTGATATCTTCATGGAACATGATCTTTACTTAATATCCTAATGATTTTTGGCATTAAAGAAAAATTGATTTTGACCCATGCAATGTATTGTTGGCTATTTCTACAAATATACCCTCACTACTTATGACTGGTTTTGTGCTCCAGGGTCACAATTATGAAAGTTAGAAGAATATTTTTCAGAATAAATAAACTTTGAATAAATTATTTAAAAAATATAAAAATTATAAAATAATATTTTACAAGTTATAAAAATGTATTTCGATTATTTCAGGTTTTTTTGTGTGTATGCATATATAGCAAAATACAGGCTATTATATTCAATATTCTATTTCTGTATTAATTACCAATTGAAGAAGTACATGTCTACATGCATTAAATAAGTTGTACGCCATGTAACTTCTACTGTTTAAATAAGTTCCAACATTTCCGGTATCTGAGTTTAAATCAGGACTTCATGAGTCTCTATACCTGCATCGGCATGGTTCCACAGAGACAGAAACTGAAGCAATACCACTCCTCAACATTCAACACCTGCGTTTTCACTGATGCACATCACACACATACAGCACCTCATGTAGCGCTGACTCACAGACAGACCCACTGCGGAGGGTTCAAAAGGTCTCTGAGGGCAGCTGAGCCTCTCTAAACATGCCTCCTGTCCCTGTGAGTTTCCATCCTGATGAATCTTTCTGTCTGTTTTTTACTCTGTGTCTCACACTCGCTGTTCTCTTAGTCTCTCTGATGCTTTGCAGTCTGTCTGCATTACTGCCGTCCTCCTAGTGTTTCTCTCTCTCTCTCTCTCTTTCTCACCCCCTCTGATTAACCCTAGGCCCCCGCTGAGCTGACTGCCAGACGGAGCCATTTAATTTTCAGTCGGATCCTTTTCATTTCTCTCCTCCAGGCATATCCCTCCATCACCTCAGAGTGGATAAAATACGAGCAGCTTTCAGGGGACACTCTCTCTGCGAGAGGAGACTCGGTCGCGCAGCTTTCATACATGAAATGGGAGTTATGTATGAACTTTTTAATTTTTGTCATCTTTTATAGCGTGTCACCATAAGCTACAGTTGTTTTAATGTTCAATCAACTTCATTTACCATCTGTTCCTCCACGTATAATTGGAAATACCTGTGCATGCCTTTCAGACTCTCTCACCCAATGAGACTTCCCTGAAAGTGTGTGATGTGAACAAAAGAATAAAGGATAAAAGAAATAAACTCTTGTTTCAGTTACGCTAAAGAAACATTTGGTAATAAACCGATACAAAAAACATTCAGTCTCCATCTGTGAGTTCTTTCATTTGGGCCGCTCAAACGCTGAAACATCTAAACAATGGCTTTCTGGCAGGTTAGATTAGGCTGTGGGCAGTGAGTGTGTATAAATGTTTACTATAGTACATCTTATGCTATGAGGTTTTATCACTGTGTCCACGTAGCAAATCAGCCAGGTCTAAAATAATGGGGTTTTGGATTTCACACAGCATTAATCTGGCATAAGTGCTGCATTTCTTTACTCATAGCCTGTAACGTTACTGTATTTTTATGAATAAAAAGACAATATCATTTTATTTTATTGAGCAATTGAAAATTAAACGTTTATGTGCATTAGGTACCAAAACAATTTTGGCCATTGGACTGAAAGCATAAGCAAAGCCGTGCATGTCCTTCAGGCACACACACACACACACACACACACTGAGGACATCACAGTCAGGCTGCTGTGCATCACTCCAGTTGTGGGGTTAAGTGCCTTGTTCAAGCACAACACTGGCAGACGGACCACAACATGCTTCTGCCTGTTAGTTCACTCCCAACACCCTTTGCCAGCCCTGGAAACCAGCAATTTTATGTTGATTTCCCCACCTGGAGATTCACTGACCACCTAGTGTATCGACATCTTAACACAATATCTATCAAAAAACACTAAAATCTTACATTTTAAAGGTCCATTCACACCCGAGATGATTACTACAATAATAACAATATAAATATAGTGTTCTAGATTCAAAACAATAGCTGAGTCCACACCACAACTAAAGCAGTAACGGCATAGAGAAACAATATCGAGGGAATATATATTTTTTTCTAGCTGATGGACAATAAAAACATCAACAGCGAATCAGAATCTATCCTGTTCAAGCATTTAAAGCAGCAGACGACAAAACTGCAGCTCGTGCCTATAAACAAAATTTTTATTGTGTGTTGGTATGGACACTAATATGGTTATTGTTATTATAGTTATCTTTATAGTTAGTTTTCTTGGTGTAAACGGGCCTTAAAATGGACTCTTGACATGATCACTTCCACATTTGGCCACCGTACTGCTGTTTGCAGTAATTGTGAGAAAATTAAGCACAAAATTAAATCGTCTTGAGGAAATGTCACATAACAGGACAAAGCAATATTAATATTATTTAAAGTTTCTCAAACAAAAAATGTTATGTTTTTTATAACATATACAAAAACAGTTATAGTGCGCCTTTGAAGTTTTAACTCATAGAAGGGTTTATATAGGGAATCTATGGTGTTACTAAAAGGATAATTTATGTTTACCAACTATGTTCTTTTTAAAATTATGCTTAAGTTTTATGTGTGTTCTGTAAATTGAAGTAGGTTGAAACTGTTCACTAAAAACAAATCTAATCTTTACAATTAACAATGCATCTCTGTCTCCCTCTGCAGGCCCAGTGTAACAATACAAGTAGCACAAAAGCAGGTGAGAGAGCACAACAGCTGGAGAGGGAAGGAACATTAACACACATATGCAAAACTGTTACTAGGTGTTCCCAGCTTTCTCCATTTAGAGATAATTATGTAATTGGTGTTAACACTGAGCCAACATCAGTGCAATTTTTCCCCCATTCCCTTCTCTTTGACACCTTCGTTCTGTAGCCTTCAGCTTGTGTTACTTTGTCATTGATCGCTTGTGACTGAGAATGAATTTTCCAGCATACTGCATACACATATATGATAGAGTACAGACATGTGCATGAATCTAATTTGAGCTGTTTCCAGTGAATGGTCACTGTGCAACCCAGTAAGACCACCATGCTCCCTTAATCGAAAAATAAACTCCGGGTGAGAATTAGCCTTCAGGTGCTAATTACAGTCCTTCAGCTGCCCGCTGTCTCCTCCGAGGAGCTGCGAGCACGAGCTGAGTGAAAGAATTAATGCTTTCATAGTCTGCGCGTTCCTAAAGGAGACTACAGAGGCGGCACAATTGGTGGCTTTCACATTATTTCACTAGTATGGTTAGGCAGCAAAGTGGCCATTGAGTGTGACTGATTTACATTCTGTGAAGTTGTTTCAAATGTTCATTATTCTGCTAAACCCATTGTTCTAGACGGAGAAAATAAACGGCACTTTATTACCTTAAATATTTAAGGGAACGCTACGGCAGCATTAAAGTGAGAAACCTTTGTCTTGGGGCAATTCATCTGCATCTTACCCTGTTTCTAATCCTGAAGGCTGATATGAAATATTAATCGCTGCCTTTGAATATATGTCCTAACATTTACAGACGCCTGCATGTGAAGTGTTTTGCTGCGGATCAATTGTTTGAATGCCTCAAAAGCATTAAGTCAGATTATGAATAAATAAGAAGCAGAACTGATAAGGCGTCATTGCGCTAAAGGAGGGGCAAGAGTTCATGTGTCTAATTCTAGACTTCAAAGACCGCCGTGCCTTTTTCATGTGTAGACAGTCTTTCAAGAAATTAGGTCGAGTTTTCTCAGTGATTTACAAATTAAGAGGGTGCCTCTTTGAAATATAATCACAGAGGAGAGCATGTAGAAACACATAACTTTCATTGGTTTTTGCTCTTTCATTTGCATATTAGGCCTACGGAGTTAACTAATCTGGGCTAGACTAATAGTGTCTCTAAAAACAGAGAGTAAAAACCAGAAATGCACTCAGAAATAATAATAATGTATGCCTTATGCTTAATTTTATATTAATAAATTATTCAATTAATAAATCAATATAGCCTATTCATTGATAATATTCATGAAAAATAACCATCAGAGTTATTTTGGTAGAAACACATGAATTTACCAGTTAACCAATCTGGGCTATAGTGTCTCTAAAACAGAGAGTTAAAAAAAACCCTAAAATGTGCTCAATAATAATAATAATAATAATAATAATAATGCCTCCTGATTAATTTTGGATTAATACATTATTAACTTAATAAATGAAAATATTAAATAATTATATTTTAATATACAGTACTTAAATAAATATATTTAATACTGCCTGATTTTATTTATTTATTTATTTATTTATTTTTGGTAGGAACACAAACATTTACCAATGATCTTACTTTGTTTTGTTCTTTAATTTCCATATTAAGCCAATAATAATAATAATAATAATATTTATAAATAATAATAATAATAATAATAATAAATATGTTATCTGTTAAATGCATATATCCAATTATGACGCTTTTATTTATTTTTTTTTTTTTTTATTTATTCACTTATTTATTTATTTTTACAGAATATTGTTTACAGATAGATAACTTTAACATGGTGCTAAAATGATTAATGAGGTTGAAATGGTTATTTGTTGCACATCTGAGTTTCCATTCAGCTTATAATACTGTGCTCCCACATCTACCCAGAAGTCAAGCTTTCTGCCTTTTATTACTAGTCATCCCCTGTATAGAGCTCATTGTGAGCGATGCTGATGGCAGGCACTGAGTTGTAGAAATGTGCTGCTAGGCCGACGCTGGTGTTCTCGAGGTGTGTGTGCGTGTGGGAGGGAGATAAGTTATGCAGGAGAAGTCGTTGTTTAGCACGGTGAAGCGCTCCACAGAGATCTATAGCAGCATGATGAGGAGATGAAATTAAGGTCAGCAACACCACAACTTTTCCTGTCACAAGAAAGATGCAGTGAATGGGTGGGGGAGAAAATGACTTAAACTGTCCCTGGTTGTCTGCGTGGGAATCTGATTTCTGGAGTCATTAATTTTGTTCTCTAGCTATTAACGCAGCTCAGTTATGAAGGGCTGAAGCTGCTGAATTATGTAAGGATACCTGGGATTTTCTCAGTACCATAGCAGGAATTCATTGAATATTTCTTTTGTTTTTTACCTTTCATAATCAAAGAGAATGCTGCTGTCATTTACTATGCCTAAAATCATGACTAACCTTTCATTTATTAACTGTCTCCACTTGACCATGAATGTCTGCCGTTATGTCTGGTCCAGCATTTCTTTTTTGTCTTGTGCACACTCACAGACTCACCAGAAGGGCCTAAGAGCCCAATTATTGACGCCAAATGCATCAATAATGTGACAAATGAAAAATTATTTGAAGCTTTGTATGAGAGAAGCCAATAAAAGTGACTTCTGTCTTTATATATGATCTTCAAGTGTCATCCACATAAGCCATTAACTACAAAAAAGTCATATATTTCTGCAAACTAATAATTTAGAGTGCATTAATGTACTGTAGAAACTGTAAAACCTAATAAGTCTGCAGAACTCACAAAAATGTGAGGTAATCCGTTATAAACTCAAAGATTAAGTTAATAGAACTTTTGATTTTTTTTTACTACGCAAGCATGTTAATCACAATTATATTAAAATGTTGATTAAGATAACTTGTACAATTTGATTGCATAAACATCATATTAACTCAAATCTTTTACTTCCAGCTAGCAATAGCACATTTAGCATGTGCTAATGTAACTGGCAAAGTGACTAACACTACCTTTTGTATAACCTTTGTTTTGTTTTGTTTTGCTCACTTGGCTTAACAAATTCAAATGTGTTTTGTAATGTAATTCTTACCTTATCTAACCAAGAAAATTCCAGGTATAAAATATCACGGCATTCACACCATTCTTGATACAGCAACACTTTTATTTTTAAAGTCAGTAAACAAATATTCCCTGAATATAATATGTGGTCAAGAGCCAGTTGTGATTCTCAGAAAGTGACTGAACATAAAAGGTAAAAAATTAACATTCATAAAGAATATATAATCTACTGGACATCACTGAAATCACTGGTCTGTTCTAAATTCTTCACATCACACCACAATGCAATGAAAAATACAATGCAATGTCAAAAGTTGCAGTAGCTGCACTTTGATGAAAATCAACATCAATTTGTCACACCAGCTGCGATAACAAAGCGTAAACACTAACTAGAGGTTGTGCAAAATTGACTGGCTCAAAAACTATTCTATTTTATGTTATATAGCAATTTGAGCCACTTTTTGGAAACATTTTAGCAAACGTACATTTATCTCCAAGCAGAAAAAAATACACAATGTTCTTTCGATTGAACATTGTGTCTCTTGGCTATTAGATAGGTAAACTTAGATTACATGGTCTGTTCTCATAGAAATGAATATAATTATGAATCAGGTGCACTGTTTCCCTATGTTGGAAAAATATATGACTACAGACTAGTTTGAGGTGCTATGAGATAAAAATATCACGTCTCTGAGGTAGTTTTTCCGAAATCCTTCTGAGAATCAACATATCAAGTTGAAGTGAACACAAAACAGTCAGTATACCATACGCAATCTCAGCTGTAGTGCAGTAGCTGAGAGAACTATGTTATCCTTCAGCAGGTTTTCTATAGGGACCGGCTATAGTCAGTTTATGACAGGGCTCTCAGGTTCAGCAAAACCGACATGTCTGGCAAGAGTACATTTTCCCCTTTCTTTTATTTAAGCTTATTTCATCTCTTTCCTCCTCTTCTTTCCTCCTGAAACTGTCAACCTGGTGTGGTCCAAAAGTGTTCTGAGAAGCCACTCAGGGTTTGATTGCCCTCAGCAGGGACAGCGTGCCGTAGCTTATCTGTCCGTTAACTGACAGTGAGAGAAGCCCACAGTAACAGATATCAGCGCCGTTACACCAAAGGAGCCCCAGGGGACACTGGCCGGTCAGTTCCACACGTAGACCAGCCTCTCTGACACTATCCTGTGGAGACTATGACACTGGTTACATATCTGTTTTGAGAACAGATGACCAGTTATAGACTTTGGCTTACCAATTAAATTTGCCTAACTGTATCAGAAATGATATCATGGTTATGAGATTACTTCTACAGTATGTGAAGGAAAACACAAATCAAAATGTAATTTTGCAAGTTTAAAATGCACATCTGTCAAACTTCTGTGGCAAGAACATAGAGGCAAAAAAGAGTAAAACATAATATGCTACGGCTGTAATTTTTCTTCCTATAACTTCTTCCTCCACAACGTGTCAAAAGTTTTTTTTTTCCCTTAAGGCAATTTATCAAGAACAAGAGTTTCTTTCGTGTTTTGGTGGCATCAAAGCATTGGTGAGGGTTGATTCATAGTGATGTCCCAGCATGCAACTGTCGGTCTGAGGGGTTCTCTGCTGAGAGATCTCCTTGACTGGCCATCTGAATCCACAGGAGCATGTGCTGCCCGCTCTAGCCAACTTAACAGATAGCTGGGGTTTTCCATGGTAGAACTTCTAATGTCTGGAGATGAGGTTAAGCCATGAAAAGAATTTAAATATTTATTTATATTACTTATTTTACTGCATATAATATAATGCCACACACCATATGAGGGAAATGATTTATGTGAACAGATGTCGTGGGGTCTGGATGATAGCGTGTAAATTTGATTTTGTAGGTCAGTATTTTTCCACCTTTATTGATTCTTTATGAATCCCACTGCCATTAAGGCTATAAAGCAAACATGTCCTGCTTTTACCTTTATTATTAACCTTCATTTTGCATTAATATTAGTATTATTTGAGGCTATTTTTTTTAATATTGTTTTTTACAAACAAAAAATGATATTGTGAAGAGTTAAATTGGAAGTAGGATGTTTTTATATAATAAAAACATTCATCGTCTGATGAAGAGTTTTAGGCTCGAAATGTCACCTGTGGTGAGAACATAAATAATTTTTTTTTTTTTTTTTTTTTTACTTTTGGAGCTTTGGTGTGCCAACTTTGCTTTTCCTGTTTGAAAATGTTTTTATATAATACCTAAATAAAAATGATGAATAATAACAGATTTTAGACACAATATTGCAATTTTCATTTTTTACGTTTCGTCCTCCAACAGAAATAGTTTGAAAAAAAAATTGCAAAATGTTGTGTTTTGTTCTTGAATTCATGTTTCATGTCTATATACTATAGTACATAGGTGAAACAGTAGACAAAAAGTATCTAAATGACCAATTACTTTTGACAAGATTTTGAAGTGCGCAACCATTAGACACTTTACTATCCCATGAGGCCACAGGAGATAATTGGTAAATGGCCAATGCAATCTCATGACCAATTCATACGTATTTTGCGAGGTGGCTAATTCGTACAAATGTTTTTACGATTTGTTTTGACCCCATGTGACGGTAGGTTTAGAGGCAGGGAGGTTAGGGGTAGGTCATTTGTACAAATTCATATGAATTGGGGAACTTGTAAAATACGTACGATTTTGCAAGAATTAGCCACCTCATAAAATATGTATGAATTGCCATGAGATCAGGTTGCAAATGGCAGTGAAGCGATGTAACTGACGGTCACATGACAATGAAAACCTGACAAATGTAGCACGTCTGGATTCATACACGTTTATACTAGATCTATATAGAACATATATTTTTAGTTGTCAAAGTACAAATTCAAAAGGAATATCTTACTCAGTATGTGATTTTAGATGCAGGCATTATGTTTTTTGAATGAATCTGTTGAGTGAATAATTTAATGACTCACTCTCTAGTTTTGTTCCTGCACAAATTGGTGTTTTTAATGAATCATTTGAGAGAATCATCTCACTCAAATAAAATGAAAGGTTCATACTCCTTCTGAAGTCACCACAAATGTTTTCTGAAATGCCATCTTAATGCACAATCTTAGATCTTAACTTAAAATTTCTATTGCAAATTTCAAAACTACACAGACCAATGTCATATTCATTTTTCTCAAGTAGCTACATTGAACTTGATTTAAAAAAGGTAAAAGAGTGAATGAGAGAGGGATAGAAAGTAATAGAAAGAGAGAGAGACAGAGACAGAAAAAAAAGAGATGACCAAAGCTGACATGTGTGAGTCATTTACATTCTGTTTCCGCTCAGGCCTCTGAGATGAAAATTAACTCCAACAACGAATTAATAAGACTCCAGTTAAGTCTGAGTGGCAGTCTGTTCTCTAGTAGCATGCAGCATTTAGGATATATTTTATGCCCATGGCTGGACACCTTTATCAGCCATTACGCAGCCCAAATGTGCACCTCAGTAGGGTAGGGGGTTTGATGCGGGGTGTTTTAGTTGCCTCCTGTGGGAAAATGTGAAAACACAGTGTATGAGATAAAGAGTCTGCTTTAGCTTGTGAGGATTTCATGAATTCTAAAGTAACTCACAATTTAACTTTTTTGTACATCATAGACTCATTGGAAAAATGTGCCACTATGTACATTTTTGCAGAACTCCAAAACATACTATAAACACACAATTTCCAGCTGAAATGAACACTAATGACAGTGAAACACCAACAACTTTTATTCCTTTTCTCACAAATTCTGATTACTGGGGCAGATTATCCATAAATATTTTTGCATGCTTCCTTGCGCAAACTTATGACTCTAAAACACTTTTCTCACAGTGCATTATTTGTAAAAGAATACATTTTGGCATTTGAATCACAGATTCATATCTATGGTAAACTTGCTTGATAGCTCACCTGGTACAGCCCTGCACTTGCAATGCAGAGTGCTTGGGTGGGATTCTCATGAAACAGGAATATATGAGAACTCACAAACTTGTAGAAGCAAGCCAAGTTGGCATGGTTGCTTCATCAAATGCTTTTTTTTATATCACTTTTGCTTTTGCTAACATCATCGGTTAGGTTTAGGGTAGAGTTTGGCATAAGTGGTATGTTAATTTCACGCAACAAAGCATTAACCTATTAGCGCCGCTCACCAGATTTTTATTTCCAAACTGTCATGATACAGCAACTAATATCATAAAACAGCCAGATTCATGTTCATCTATAGTTTAGGATAAAATTCGCTTTTAGAAACACTCACTGGACATTTCACTTTGAAAATGCCAAAAATGCGCAAGAAGCAACAAAATATAATTATGAAGTGCTTTGCTGTGTTTAGAAGATCACATAATCTATTCTACCTCAGGGTGAACCTGAGCCTACAAACTGCAAAAAGGTTTTGGATCATCCACATGGTCACAATAGCGAATATACTTGCACCCTCCCTCCCCTTATGTTGACCCAGTGTCGTCTTGGGCCGTCAGAGGAGCCGTGGTCTTGAAAACAGTGGAGACTAGAATATGTGAGGTCTTTATGACATCATTAATCACTGTCACCCACACACAGCAGCAGAACCGTATCAATACCGCACAGAACAGCATATCTATGTTTGCCTTTACCACTGTCTGCTGCAACATATTGCTGTCACATGTTGGACACAGTCAAAAGAACATTATATAATTTTCTGTTTGATTGGCGGAGCATTTGGCGATGCAGTCGCATTGTAATGGAAGTGTATAGAAAAGATTGCTCAGATTGTATTGTAGGCAACAGAAAAGAATCTTTTCCGTCGATTATTCAAATGAGGTCTGACACAAAAATCTTACATAAGTAAAGAGAATGGAAAGCAAAACTCGATATGTGTGGGAAGGCTGATTTCCTTTGAAGACCGCAAACCAACTATGCAAACAGCCTTTGGGTAGCACTATCCCTCATTTTAGCCACTGAAAGTTTGACAATTTCTATATGCTGAAGTAAGACACACCATCACCTTCCTCAGAAACAGATGGGGAGGTTTCATGGCTTTAAAACTACACAGACAGGTAAAGTGCAAAAGGGGATTTTTTTTTACAGCTCATGTTTATGCATGAGCAAGCATTAGATTTCATCCGTTAAGTCATATTCTGCTGTAAAAAATGAACAGGTTTAAAAGTTAAAAACCCTCTGAGACAAGTTTTACCTTCAGTGGCCGGAAAGAGTTGGGAAAATCAGTCTGGCTGAATGACTGCAAGGCTGAAAAAACTCTCAGTACATCTGATTTACATTATATCCCATTATCTCCGGTTGTCCACTCAGCAGATATATTTCATCCCTGAGATCTCCTTTAAAACTCAGGAGGGGGGTATATTAGCCAAAATGAAGATTCAAAGCCAGCTGAGAGTCACTTTCAAATTATTGGACCCATTGCAGACATTTAAGCAGTGTGATGTTTTAATTGAAGCATAATTAACACAGCATTATTCTAAAGTTGAGCTCTATGCAAATCTAATACAGCAAAATAATTGTACCATTCAGCAGAATAAAATATAAGGCAGCATTTTCATGCCTAAAGACCCATACTGAAATGCAATATTACAAAGACAAGAAGTTTTTTCCCATTAAAGTTATAATGACTTTTACAAATAATTTAATATAGATTTATAAATGTAATATAGTTGTGTGTTTGTGTGTGTGTGTGCAAAATTCTGTAAAAATATTGTGCTAAAACAAATGCAATTGATATAAGTAAACTCAATAACACTGACAGCCCTAAAAATAAATTTTGTACAATAATTTTCTTAAATTGTCTTTGGTCCCCTAGTACCCCCTTCTGGCCACCTGTACCAAGAATATAGGGATAATAATAATAATAATAATAATAATAATAATAATAATCTTTACTTGTATAGCATCTTTCATACAATAAATGCTACTCAAAGTACTTTACAATAATAATAAAAAAACAGTAACACATCTATGAATGACAAAATGAAGTAGGATGACAAATGATGTTAATGACAGATTGTTGACATTTCACAAAAAGATGTCAAATGAGAAATTTTGACTACTAATCAGACGTTTTAAAACAATTTGGCCCCATAATAGCATCTAATTTTTACACTGAAACTGAGATCCTCTGAGTCAAATATGATCAATGGCATAGCTGTGTTCTAACCCATTTTTGTTAATGCTGCAATCTATTTTCATTTATTTCCAATTTGTTCAGAGCTCTCATCGACTTAATTAATGTTAACAGGAAACAAATGCATATATTTGCTGAGCCACGTGGTCCAGAATTTAGCGGAACATCTGCCCACATGATTCATGACTGCACCGAACACACATATACAGTCATGTGCACTTGCACACTCGCACGGCTGGTGGGCAAAAGAGTTTAACTTTGCCTCAGCAGTGAGCAGAGGTTGCAGAGGGAGTGTGAAAAGTTCGTTTAGATTCATCAAGAAAAAAGAAAAATCCAGAACAAAGTATAAAGCTGCACACGCTCCTCCGGGACCTGTATCTTCCTCCTGATTTACATAAAGGTCCGTGCATCAAAAGTAGCGGATGCCCTTTTTAAAATATTAATGCACAGCTAGTTTCTCTCTCCCTCATTGCTTTGTAGCACCCTCTATCAAAGGCTGTGTGTGAGAGAGGACAGGGAATACTGTGTGTGTGTGTGTGTGTGTGTTTCTGTCTGTTTGGGTACGTCTGTGTTTAGTGTTCTTTCAGTTTTGGCCCATTTTCCATCGTCATTTTCGCTGGCCAGCTTGGCAGCTACACTGTGCGGCTTTCATTGTCACTCAGACAGCAGCCATTTCGCTTATCTTTCTGGAAGAAAATGAAACAGTCTAGTCTGGTTTAAAATGGAGTTAATGCAAGCATGAATGTATTGGACGGGTTGTTGTTATATAGGAACAGGGTGAAGATGTCGGTTGTCTACATAAGCTGCGAAAAATGCAGCCACTGCAGTTTCATAGAGCGCTCCGTCTGAGAGCACTTATGAGTCACTGCGCTTCCTCACTTTGAGAAAGTTTGAGTCGTTTCTGACCCAAGAGGCACCTCAGCAGGGGAAAAGTATAAACATTTGATTGTTGTTAAAGGAATAGCTACTTAAAAATGGAAAATAAAGTTATTTACACACCCTCCTGTCGTTCTAAACTTGTGTGACTGACTTTCTTCCGTGGAGCATAAAAGATGAATTTATAAGGAATATCTTTGTAATATAATGAAGGTGAATGAAAACCAGAGCTGTCAGGCTGTAAAATAACAAAAACACTGTGAAGGGTCATTCACGCAGAATGCAATACGTAAGGTGCAATGCAGTGGAATGAAAAAAAAAAAAAAAACTACAAAAGACATCTTTTAACTTGAGCACCGCATTATTAGAATGCTGCTTCATGCAGGAGGCACGAATGAAATAGGCAAACATGTCTGTTTAGCATGTTTACGTAGGAAACAACAGAAAAACAGTGCAATGGTATGTAAAAATGTGAGAAACAGGGTAGTGGAATGAAAATGTCTAGAGATGCAAAATAAATCAAACATCTTTTAACTTAGGTGCCACTTTGTAGAACGCCATGAAGAACCTGCAAAAAAGATGCAAACACAACTGGCAAACACACCCGTCTAGCACATTTTATATAGAAAACATGTAGAAAACAATGGAACTGAACTTATTTTGGTAGCTGTGGTTGCCAGAATAATTTTGTAAAAAATACAGAAAAACTGCAAACACATTTACAGAACAAAACTGTAAAATTTACAGTATAAAACTGTAATGTACAAACAAGGAAATTTGAATGTAAACTGCTAAATTCAACAGCACACTGCTATTAAAATCTGTTTTGTACCTTTAACATACTGACAACCACCATAATAATGCAGGTGGCACATAAAGTATCAAAGCTCATCACAAGTAACTTCGCCACAAGCAGAAGTATATTCTGATATATAGAAGGTGCACAGAGTCATTCATGCAAACACAAAACACTATCATGGTAACACACATGATACTTAAATAATGCAATAAACTTTCATTAAACAACAGAAGATGTAACATAAAGCCCAGATGTACATAACTGATAACAAAAACATGATTATTTAAACAAAATACTTTCAAATGTGGAGTGTCACGCAGGGAATCCTGGGAATATCAGTTTACAGTTTTTGACTGTAAATTATACATTGATTTGTTAATTTTTTACTTCAGAAGACTGTACAATTAACAACATTTTACTGTAAAATTACATGAAATGTCTGGTTAGATCTTTTACAGTTTTTCCCTGTATATAGTACGGGAACTTACTGTTAACCTATTAACAGTTTTTTTCAGTAGCGTTTTTACAAAACTTTACAGTTAAAATTACACTTATTTTTTACAGTGTACGGAAAAGCAGCGCAGTGTAATGCCTAAAAGCGTTTTGTGTGAAAGGCCCCTAAAAAGTATGATAAAAGTGGTCCATATGCCTTGTATTCAAGTTCTTCGTAAGTCATACAGCCAACAGACCAACATTTAAATTGTTATTAAATGAAAATAAAAGTTCATGAGAGAAGCACTGTTGGAATCATGAACAGATCGTTGTTTTCTATTGAATCAGAAGAAACTTATTGATTCAGTGAACCAGTGTAAAAGGTTTGAAAGAAATCTTTAAAATGGCCAGATAATGAAATGATGATATTATACTGTTCTTCAAAAAAAGAAAGTAAGTCACACTGAGGGTAAATGTAAATGATGACAAAATGTTCATTTTGAGTGAACTATCTCTTTAATCAAACAGCCCAACAGTAAACAAGCTCTCTGGCAGTAACTGCAGTAACATGTATCATGGCTTGTGATCATATTTATGTTCTCTGCGGCACGCTATCAACATGTTTCTTGTTATAAATCTTTATATTTTGTTGTTGTTGTTGTTTACACAGCACCTTCATATTTCTTTGGTCACAGTATGAATAGAGAGCAGCTTTGTCTTCTGCAGTGGAGGTAAAACAAGTTCAATTTGCAGTTTTTTGATGGGACACTGCTCTTGATGTTCACTTTCTCTCACACACAGACGATAAAACACAGTCACACACACACACACGGACAGCTGTTTCAATATCCTTAGGCTTTAGAGACAGGACATGAGAGGATTTGTGTTTGTGGGCAAGTACTGTTGTGTCCTTACACATCATACGTGATTATTATTTTCGGTGTATGCTCAGAGGGAATAGCAATAAATCAAATTAAAAAGTAATTTCTCCCCAGTGGTCCTCCCCAAAGTCATTTCTGCTTCATTTTTCATCACATTACCTTAGTCATTTATCATGTTTTATTGTAGTCTGTGCAGTGGTCTGATTGGAGAAATATTAAACAAAGGTGTGTACGGAGGTCTACCTCATTAAATTGAGTAATTTTGTTACTCGATTATTTTTCCGAATTGGCCTATTTCCAAAAATGGCTAACAATATTACTGAGCACACAAAACCCTGTGAATCTTCCCAAATGTTACCTGCTCAGAGACATTGATTGTGCTTCCTCATTCATTTATTTTCTTCTCCATAAATACAACAGAACTCAATAATTCTATTTTGCTCCATGCGGCTGTATAGTCACATAACCTGCTTTAATATCTCACCGTAATTAGTTAAGCTCCCCTCCATCTGCTTCTAATTAAAAAAACAGGGGCTGTGTCACAGAACCGGTGTGAAACGCTGAGCAAAGGCTTGTTTACTGAGCCTTCAGCCTGATTCTCAAAGGTAGTTCTCAAAATGTAACTCTTTTATATGAGTTCTCTGGCAGACAAGTGCAGAAACAAACCACGAAGCTGTTTATGAAGTGTAACTCACTCTGATGACAGAGAAACTTGCTAGCGCCTACATTCCCCATCATAACCTCTCCGTATAATCTACTTGCCCATAAATGAAGACGTCCCTATAGTACGATACTGCACTCAAGGGACTGGAACTAAATAGGGCAGTTTGTAGATGACTTCAGCCAGATTTATTCTTTCAGTTTAGAACAGCATACTTGGCCAGCTATTAATCTACTGGTAAAGGGAGAGAGAATCAGTGCAGATACAAGAAGTTTTTGTTCTGTGTGAACTTGTTTGGATGTTTGGAGTTTTCACGTTCTCTCAAATATGCATAAATAGCACAACAGCAAAATATATTTGTGATTTTTAATATGTGACACTCGTTTTATTTGTCTGGATTTATTAATTAATTCAAAAGCAATTTGTACAATCAATCACTTGAATACACACATGATCATTTCTGAATTAAAATTGATTTTGGTATTTTCTGGGGTAATATATTTAGAAATGTCAGGGTAATGCATATGATACCATAATGAAGAAAAAGCTGAGCAAAAGAATTAAATTCTTGGAAATCAATCTAAGAAGTCTGGCATAATCTTATTATTTATTAGGAACAAATATTTGAACAAATCTTAAATGCTTATTAATATTTAAGAACACCTAATCAAAGTCATGCAACCTGCAGAAGCAGCTGTAAAATGGCATGTGTAATTCATTTAAAAAATGTAAAAATATTCTTTTTAATTTTTTTTTAAAATAATGGTTAGTAAACATTTCTTAAAAATGATTTTACAGTTTTTCGAGACCATATAACCAACATTAACACAAGAACTTGTGTTAGATTTGTATGAATATTTTTCATGTAATTTTCCTCTGGATGATTCTGACTTTCATCTAAAATGTTTATTGCATTAACAACATCCTGTGACATTCTTCCATAGGCCTGTGCGTGCAAAGAAATGTCTAGCTCCAGAGTAATAAGGTAATTCATAATTAATCACTTACAGTAAGTACACATTCAGGGTGATACATAAGAGATCATAATGAAGAAAAAAACTGATTAAAAGTATTAAATTCTTGAAAACCATGTTAAGAAGTTTGGCATAATTATATTATTTACAAGGAAAACTATTTTAACAAAACTTCAGTGCTTATGAATATTTGAAAAACGCCTAATCAAAATCAAGTAACCTACATGCAGAAGCAGCTGTAAAGTGTCATGAGTAATTTATTTATATATTTTATATAACATTTTACCTTTTTAAGATTAGGAAACATTTCTTAATTTTTTTTTCCAGAACCATATAACCAACATGAATACAAGAATTTGCATTTTAAACCAGATTTGTATGCATAATTTCTATGCCATTTTTCTCTGGATGATTCTGACTGTAAAGAGTTTAGTGCATTAACAACATCCTGTGACATTCTTCCATAGGCCTTCCAGCTCCAGAGTTCAGTTCCTACACTGGGCACTCAGTGGCCCTTGTCTATGCTGTTCATGAACCGCACCGCTTCAGCAAGTTTAGGTAATGTAATCTTTGATTGATTTTCCTCCCTTTTTTCAATAAAGTTTTAGCTGTGCTTCGGGGTGCAAACGGCGAAATGAAAAACTTTGCTTTGGCCACCTGCCTAATTACCTGTGTGCTTACCAGGTGATTTTTTTTGTTTGTTTCAGGGTTTGACAGTTAATTTCACAATATACAGCTTTTAAATAACAGAAGCCAAGGCAGAAAAGCAACAGCCTGGATCTCAGAGGGCCCATGGACCCAGTGAGATGCTGGGATGTATGGCCCTTCACTAGTGTTGCATTTCCTTAAGATGGCTCTAAACTATACGCATTAAACAAAAAGTTTCTCCGTAGCCATACCTTGCCGATCAGGGAGAATGTTCTGATCCAAGTGCATTGGACATGCTCACATGTGCAAGACCTTGAGCAGCACTCAGACTTGTGCCAGACTGGAATCTATTTCCACACCCAGAAGGTTCCAAAGCCCCTGGGAGGAGCAGCAAACCTAAGCCCAAAGGCGAGCTGCAGTCTGCTTCCCAGCCAGTCCCCTGAGAAGGCCCTGTAATCATAGCTGCAAACCCAGGAATCAGGGTCAGTAAATGCAAAGCAGAATTTAACAGAACCCACAGCACTCGGCAATCACATTCATTGCAGACTGACTCCTTTCTTTGCAGAGAGTCCCAGTATGGCTTGTTATGAGCCCAGTCTGCTTTGCATATATTTATGTAAACATAAAACCACTGCAGAGTTTTGAGACACAGTGATATTGTGAGGAAAGGAGATTCGGATGTCTTTCCATTCTTCCACTGATGCAGATACAAGTCCCATTAGATCTTAAGATGTCAGCATATTTAAAGAGTAAAATGCTGCCGGACAGATGTTTTATTTATTTCTTTGATCACAAAAAGTCTGTGGCATATACTATTGAAATTGTGTAATCAGAGAGTTTTGCTGGCCCTGTGATTACCAACAGTGCTTGGTGCCCGAGTTCATTATATAACCCTGTCTTCTGCTCATTCTGATGTCAATTAAAAGGCCTTTTTTATACTTCTTTCCTCATCAATCAACATAGGGACTACATTAGCTTTCAGTCCATGCCATGCAACTCCATTCCAGATGATTTCCTCCCAATCTATCATGACAGGATCCACCAAGGTTTCCACTTTAAAGCTTTGGATATTGGATGCAATTTACAGCATTTCCTGCTGGGACACAGGCCCTTCCTGGGACTTCATGAGGAAGTAATTAGATACAAAGTGATGTAAATACAGCCATAACAATGACTTCGGCTCGAAGGTATTGCTTTGAGAGCAGAGGGTAAACACAGTTGAATTAGATTAAGGATATTAGGGCCTACCTAGGTTTTAAAGAGGAAAATAATTTAATAAAAACAAGAAAAGGAAGCCATCATTCATCGATCTTGTCATATAAGTTAAAATCAGCTTGTTTACATTTGCATCACATTGGATAAGCTTCCTAGTGTTTACTGTAAATCTTTTTTTTTTTTTTTTTTTAATGCTGAAGAAAATGTTCATTAGCAAAGTGCTTTTTTTCATTTGGGCAATGAAGACTAGAGAAAAAATGTATATCATGATGATAATTTAATGATTTTAATTAAACCATACTGCTGACCATAGAACCATATTAGCAATACTATGTGTATACATAAAACAATACAGAAATATATGGTGAATGCTATTTAAAAAATAATTGATTGTTTTCTGTGCTTATCATTAAAGTGTTCATGAAATGATTAACCAAAATTCCCTTTATTTTTTGACATATAAGAGGTCATTGTACTATAAAAAACATTCTGTAGGTTTCAAAACCCAAAACTTTCTCATTAGTCTAAAAACAGCTTATATTGAAGCCAATCTGCCAAAACGACAGGTTGTGGAATGTGTGACTCTATGATGTAATTGTGTGGCCTCCACAGAAGATCAACGCCTGCTTCTACATCACTGCCTGTTTAGCCCCGCCCACCAATTCACAGATGTAGAAACCAAACGATAAAGATGTCTCTGAGGACAACAAGAAGCTGTGCAGTGCCAAGTTGTGGAAGAACAGTCTTTTCATCGCTTTCCTTCTGATCCTAACATTAGGAAAGAGTAGAGGAACTTTATTTTTAGCGAAGATCCAGGCGGGTCAGTAAGAACTTGCTCTTTTGTTAACTTCATTTTACCATGGATTCATTTACAAAAAACAAGGCACAATTTGATGCAGAAACAGGACAGAAAATAGCCTATTACTTATCAGTTATATCAGTTTTTTGATGTAAAAATATTGATAACATTATAAGGATCCTCAGAGAACAGTTCAAAATAATAAAAAAAGGCATGACCCCTTTAATTAATGAGTGACTGGCATAAAGTTGAGCTACCCCTATACCATAAAATTAGTCTATATAACAAAACGCAGAAGTCATGTGGACTGTCTTTATAATGTCTTTCTAGTGGTTATAGTATTTGTCCTTTCTGGAGTTTGACAATCTCCTGTAATTTTATGGAGTACATATTCAATTGTGGAACAGAGTGTAAAAATTATTTTTATATTTTATGAAAAAACTGGGCCCCATGGGCCTGGGATGATGTAAGGGTGAGCAAATGATGACAGATTTATCATTTTTAGGTGAATTAACCCGTTAACTGGATGCTTCCTTTTAGGCACAGACCTGAAAAGGACATTTTAGGACAGACAACTAAAATGACATTTTCTTCTTCTACTACTTTTTTTTTGTTTTAACTTACTCAATATGATGAAATATTGAAGATATTTTGGTCGAAAGACAAAAACTATGAGAGGAAAAACAGTGAAAATGAACACTGCTGGAGGAGGAAACAATAGAGAAGTGCAGTTGCTCAAACACGTGTTTGCTTTAACGCTCAGTGTGTGCATTTTCATTGAAGTTGTTGTGTAACACAACAGTGCTTAGGGGAAACTTTCATTTGCAAAAAATGAGATCAAACTCATCAGATCAATCAGCCACATCGAGCAACACAAGAACCCTGCTGTGGACGCAATGTCATGCACTAAAATGGCCACCAGCACACAATGACACACAAACACCAGCTCACCCCATAGAGAGTTTTTCTTCTAGGCAGAGAGCACATTTGAGCGACTACAGCCAGGACACCCTAGCCTTGTGGAGTGACAAGTTTAGTCTCACTTTTTTTCCGGAACAATGAGAGCTAGACAGCCTAACATACTATTCTTCTAATTTACCGTGTCCATGGCAACCAAGTGTTATTGCACAGCAGGTTACAAACTAAAAATATGTGGTACAGCTGAAAGCTCTTGGGATGAAAATGTGTAAAGAATAAGTAGAGCAACAATGAAGCAGAAAAAGGACACTGTGAGGTTAACGTCAGCTTTTTCTAAAACACAGACCTTCACCCTCTCTCACAAGTACAAATCAATTCATGTCCTGAACTCAACCCAGGGTTTACTGATTCCAGTGAGAGTAAATGAGGTCAAGGCCATGATATCTCATTTTTAGTCATTTTATCCTTATTACTGGGTGCTTGGATATACTCAGAATACAGTATAGTTGTTTTTGTAGGCCAAACTTTTTTTATTTTTTTATTTACTTTTTTATTTATTTATTGAGTACAGGTAGTATTTTAACCTATTTTAACCAGGGCTGCCATCATGTTATTTTTATTTAATAATCGTTTTACATTTACATTTACATTTAGTCATTTAGCAGACGCTTTTATCCAAAGCGACTTACAAATGAGGACAACAGAAGCAATCAAATTGTAGTATTAAAACAACTAAAAACAGATCCAAAACTAAAAGCTAAAACTTTATAAATACTGCATATAAACATTTTAAAAATAAAGAAATTAAATAAAAATGACAAATGCATACAACAAAATTTCAAAACTTAACATTTAAAAGAAAACCAAAAAAATAAAGCTAAAAACAATTCAAAATATTAAAGAACAAAAAGTATAAGAGTATAATAATGAATCTAACATAACACTAAGCCAAACACCAAAAAACATCTTCATATATGTGTATATACAACCACACACACACACACACACACACACACACACACATATATATATATATATATATATACACATTTATAAATTCAATATATATATATATATATATATATAATATATATATATATATATTAAAATAACTCAAATTAAATAAAACTAAAACTTAATAAAAGACCTATAGAGACATAATAAATTCAGACATAATTTAACTAAAATTAAAATAGATAACAAATACAAATCAAACGACAGTAGTTTACCACTAATCCTAAAAAACAACCCTGCCAAACACACATGTTAAAAAACAACAACTTATTTAAACATAGTAAGAAATGGTTATAAAAAACTGAAATAGAAGTGAAACAAGTAGTAGGAAAGAGGAGAAATACAAAGTGATACTTATATCCTTTGCCGGTGTCCCTGCCTGGTGGAGTCGCACTGTAGAGTCGATGGTCTTTACACTCTTTGGTCTTCACACAAGGAGGCCTTCACGCGATGGCTGCCGCGGTAAACTAAGCTTTTTTTATACCCGTCTACCAAAATACTAATTGAATTTAGCTGGACACACTTTCCTTATTTTTTCTCAACAAATGGCCAAGCAGGCGCAGACACTGACAAGATATGCTTTAAATAGTGGCATTAATTTAATAACTGCTATGATTGGCTAATATACACATACATACATACATACAGTGCCGTTCAAAAAAGTTCAAAGTTCTGTTCAAAGTACTGTATATATATATATATATATATATATCTTTAGTGTCACATGATGCTTCAGAAATCATTCTAATCTAAATTATAATCAATGTTGGAAACAGATGTGCTGCTTATGATTTTTGGGCACATGTGATGCTTTTTTCAGGATTCTTTGATTAATAAAATGTTAAAAAGAACAGTGTTACAATATACACTACTGTTCAAAAGTTTGGGGTCAGTACATTTTTTATTTTTATTTTTTAAAGAAATTAATACTTTTATTCAGCAAGGATGTGTTAAATGGATAAAAAGTGATAGTAAAGATTTACATTATTAGAAAATATTTTTATTTTGAGAAAAAATAAATAAATAAATAAATAATATATATATATATATATATATATATATAAATCATGTGATAAAAGTGAACACAATTAATAATGCCCCCTGACATGTGTGCAAATTCCTAAATGTGTTGTTTTCCTATTATCAGAGCAGTTGAAGTTTGTAGTTCCTCTTTCATTGTTTGTATAAATCTGCTTGTGTCTGTTCATTAGACACTTTCTGCAGGTTAGTTGGTAAGTGGCAACAAGTGAGTCTCTTAATCATATATTTAACTGATTCATTCAAAAGGCTAATTCATTCAGAACAAAACAAGTGAGTAACTCATTGAATCATTAATTCAACTGACTTGATCAAAAACACTTGTTTGTCTTTATGAATAGATCATTGAATCATTCATTTAATGGAGCTATTAAATCATCCATTCAACCAGTTTTAAATGTCTAAAATGTTAGTTACTCAATATTAACTTGTTTACTGAACTCTTGTATAAAAGCTATATCAAACAATCATGCTTTCATATCATCACTGTGGCTACTATCTACTATAATGTGTTTAATTTAAATTAGACATTCAATTTACTGTCAGTTCTAATTTTCCCAGCACTATATAAAATACACATGTTGTTCAGAGCTAATGAACAGCAACATTTCTTATATCCCATCATCCCGAGCTAGGAGAGGGTGAGAATGCCACGTTCAACATAGCTCAAAGGAAGTCATCCTGTGTTGAAGAGGTGCATATCTGCACATTGCCGCTCTCGTCTTGTACCTTTAATGTGTGTTGTACCCTTAGGCCACTTGTGTGAAATTGACATTAATGAGACCAAATTGTCGAGAAGAGATACGAGAGTAAATTCCTCTTGACTTTTTAAACTCAGGTGAACTCCAGGTAACCTCCAGGTAACGAGGCATTTTTCATAACTTCGTGACAATTCTGGCTGTCAGAAACCAGACAGTCTGTGTACGACGATGTGAAGTGCACAGATGACAAGACAAGACTCAATATTTAACGTCAAGATGCTATTTTATGGATGTTTTTGAGGGTCTGTTACAAGCAGCAGTTTTTATCCTCAAACTACTTAAGGCTGAAGAAAGAGAGAACAGCTCACAGTGAGTGAAACAAACCACACAGGTATGTATAGAAATCAACTGTCTTGCTCTGCCTCTCCATAAAAGAGTAAAAACTTCCTGTTACCCTGACATTTGAAGGGGCTGCTCTCTCAGAAGAATTAACTGATACCTACTTTCTGTCAGAGTCTTGCCAGAAAGAGTAACTGAGCACCCCCCAACCCAACCTGCATCTATATTTAGATCTCTCTCCACAGTAAGACACGCATGCCAGTATCACACATTAGCAACAGCCTCCTGCTGTTTAGCTCTCTATGACTAGCAGACTGGATGTTTGTGAGAAGTATCCACTCATTAGCAAGTGATGGAGCGGAGGGTTATATGTGCAACTTTGCACTCAACTTCAAGATTCTGTCAGATGCTTTAACATGTTTTTTAACCAAATCAGAGACAACCTAATTAATCAGATCCACTTTTATCAGGTGTAGAGCTGTATAACATGGTGTATGACAGCATTGGTTGTTAAAGTCAATATAGGGGAGACTGGGGGGCAGTTGTCACATGGAGAAGCTGTCACAAGGATTTTAACTCAGTAACTGTGAGCTTTTGAGTTCATTTTCTTTAGCTATGGTTATCTTGGTTTTAAATTAAGGCTTTTTTTGTGAGGCTGTTTTTCATGTCAAGTTGTCACATTAATATGTGAATGGTACAAGTGCTATGTGCTGTAATTTTACACATTTCATGAATTGCATTCATAAAAATTGTTCTGAAATCAAAATGATGGAATGACAGATTTAATATTCAGTTTGTAGACAAGCTTAGACATTTTTGTGCATGCTATGATTTTTTTTTCTTGTTTATGTACAAGTATATATACCTTTTTGCAGTAAAAATTGTGACAGCTGGTTCTGGCATTCTGCTGTATAAGATAAAACACTTTATAATAAGATCCCATTAGATCTTGATAGATGTTGATATCAAATGAATGGATAAATGGTTATGTGCATTGCTTTCTGTGATTTTAGCCTTTCTATCATTATAAATAATGTTAAAATTAGTATTATTATATTTATACCTATTATTATATTATTTGAACAAATAACAACGAGTACTGCAAGCAATGATTGCCACCCAACACCTAGATTAGCTGTGACAGTAGTTCTTATCGAGACACCCCAGACAGCTCTTGGCATTATAAAAGTGATCTAAATCAAACAGATTGACAGTGAAAGCTCCTTGATTGCATTACATGATATGACCCTCTTGATCGCATGCTGGGCTGCTAGTGCTAATCAGATGCTACACAGTTTAGTTCTTGTAGCTGATCTGTTAACAAATAAAATGCATTTTCTGTAAGCCGCCAAGCACAAGAATTGAGGTGCCACTATCTACATGGCAGACAGAATGTTAGAATTTAACACTAGGGAGTTAGAGTATTTTGCCTTGTTTTCCAGTAAAAAAATAAGTTTTATACCATTGTGATAAAGTCTAAAGAGAGAGAGAGAGAAAAATTGGGGTCTAAAGACCACCTTGACCAAGACTTGTTTGAATTGTGTATTTTTCTTAGTCAACTAGTATTTCCTCCTTGTTTTAGGCATGAATCGTGTAAGCATATCATGTTTACTGATTAGTTTGAGTCTGTATAAGCAGACAAAGGGAGAAACTGCTGTCCACATACTCCATCCCTTTAGATTCAGATGCTAATCTGCTGAAGCATCTCCTTGATAAGCATCAGAGCATCTTTCTCACACACTGTGGAACCAAGCCCGGATTAACCATACGGGCAACTGGGCAATTGCCCAGGGGCCCACGACATCTAAAGGGCCCAGGACAGCAAGGGCACGAGCAAAATACTGTATCTGTAATCTCCCGCTTTATATTTAACAAACTGTCCACCCGGGCTTTTGCGCTGCGCAGAGATAGCCTGCGCTGCCTATGACTTTGAACTTGAGTTGAGAGCGGTTGAGAGTCAGTCTCATGCGGACTTACCAATGAAGAGAGGGCCTCAAGTTAAGAATACAGCACTGCTAACAATTTGCTTTAGAGCGTTAACATTATATGCTTGATCCCTGTGACACATTGTTTGGATTCACCATATGAAGGCATCTCCTCATTGGCTGTTGGGGTTTAAAAAGTCTCCTGGAGCTTGCCCTGGGGTTGCGCTGGCCAGCAGGTGACTTCTTTAAGAGGTTTAACTGTCTCCCTCTCGAGTCAAAACAGCTACTTAACTCAATAACCTCTCTGGCTGTGAGTGAATGGTAAGGAGATTCGGTCTGCTTTTTTGATAGGCTCAAAGGAGGCTTAGCAAAGCTGCATTTCTTATTGTTCGAGCCTGAATGTGACAAATGAAATCTTAAAAAGTATTTTAAGTAAAATTGTGTTTGAGCCAGACGAATTAAGCGCCTCTCTCTAGAGTATTAGTTTATTGAGGTGATTTGATCTGGGATTTATGTTATATTAGTTTAAAGAAAATATTTTTCTGTCATGGTCGTGTTTTAAAGTATTACATCATCTTAACAATATTCTTGTTTTCCAGGAAACTTAATTTGACATGGGAGTTCCAGGGTGACATAACCTAACCCTTGACCTGTTTTCTAACTTTCTGAGACAAGAATTCAGGCTGGTTTCCAACTAAACAATGTGTTCTTCTTCCAAGATAAAACAAAAGCATTCTGTAGAATCATTCACAATAATAGCCGCATGTCACCTTTCGTTGTAAGAGGTCAAACAGTGGATTATTGAAAATTTGCTATGAGATTTAATCAACAATCCCTCAAATGGAAAAATCTATCAGAATTGCAATAATGATGTCCATGTCAATAAGCCCAAAAGCACCTTTTTGTTATCTCAGCGAACCATGTAAAGCCTGCTCTGGGATCAGACTCGAACCCCATACCTCTAATCCTCAGTCTGTACCTAAGTAGTTAAGCAATTGATGATCAGTTAAGAGCTTAGTGGCAGTGCTGGTCGAGCTACTCTAACCAAGTTACAAAAGTAGGCTACTTATAGGCTTTGAAAGCTAAATTTCACAGGAAAGCTACTTTATAATTTTATGATATGGAAGAAACAGCATTTTCCCAGTTGACAAAAAAAAAAAAAAAAGAAAAAAAAAAGGTTTTGGATCAATTCGTTATATTATACAAGTGTTCTGGTCCTCCTATCTGATGTGCCAGTAGGTGGCAATAAGCTACAAGTCTCTATGAGTGAGTCATCTAGCAATTCATTCAACCAATTCTTTAAAAAGGAACGTGTGTCATGTGACACACAACAGCCACAATAGCACTTATGTTTTATTTTATTTTTTTTCCTTTTTATTCAAAACATTCCCAAACGCATTAACTATATCATGAAATATCTTGATTGTCACCTAGATTTTGATGGTCAAAGTAGGCTAATGTAGTCTATTAACTATGCATAAAAACCAGATAGGCTATGGGTGTCATGCCATAACATATTTTTAATACGACTGACTTTATATTTAATGTGAATATTAAAAACATTGTAAGTTTGGCTACTTATCATAACACTTTCATTGTACAGAAAGCGAGCAAAGAATATTTACATTATCAAAGAACATTTTCACTGACAGTCTAGAGTTCAAGCACTCTCAAAAACTCCCATTAAAATCACTGAAGCTGTTTACACTGTGAAATGAATATCTTACTTACAGATTCATACACACATCTGCACTTTGTTGTTTCTAACGAGAGAATTCGCCAGAAAGAGGTATTCAGTCAGCGAGTGAGGGAAGAAAACACCGGCATTTTAGCAATGACTCATCTGAACGCCTCTGATTGGTCATTGCATTCATAAGCTCAACAGAATCGTGTGTGATTGGTTATAATGCGCAGTGTTGTAAAAACGCGATTTGAATTTAGCAGCTGATGATATGAAGCGCTGAATGATTTAATCACGCCGGTGTGATTGTATCAAATATAGAAAATATTATTCGGCTATTTTTTGTCTTTTGGAAGCTGCATTCAAAATCCACTTGGCTCAAAAATCTGAGGGGGCACGTACCCCCTCACTTTGAATGGGCATGACGCCTCTGTCATACTAGTATACTATTTGCGACATATACATAGGAGAAATAGTAATATCCTCTTTCGATATTCGAAATAACAGAATCAAAATTCCTATTATTTAGCCACCGAGTGTCTTTATAAGTGAGTTATTGAATCATTCTCTAAAACGATTTGTTCAAAAACACTGGTTCATTCAGACACGCCACTGCTGTGTTGCTCGCGCAGGGGTCATTTAAGTATTTTCGTTGGTGGAGCAAAACAGACAACTGATAATATCTCAAATATAAGTTACTTAATTTATTGTTTATTGAACTGTTGCAAACATGTTGATCTCATGCACACTTGCACAGAGAAACAATGTGCGAAAATCCTTGTGGAAGAACTTAAAAAAAAAGAAAAAAAGAAAAGAAAAATCCACTCTAAAAAGACAACAACATAGAACATATGTATATTTTACCACAAATAACCTTACAAAATAGCAGAAATCACAGGGTAGTTCTTCAGTGACCACATGGACGTTCCATCACTCCACTAACAAGAAGATTCCAGTCGGTGAGTCTTCTCAAAGAGAGCTGAGATAGTTGGCAGTGATGCTTTGACAGGTGTGTGACATACATTTACCTTAACATACTGTTGAACAAAGGTGAATTCTGTGGCTTTGAGTCCAGCCACCTGGAGCAGTTCACAGGTGTCATGTAGCCCTCGTTGTCTTGCCAGCATGGAGGTCAGATGCTGTAGAGCATGGCATGAGCAATTCCACCTTGTCAAGATGAGTACTGTCAGCTGGCACCATAGCTTGTCTTTGATTATGTGTGAAGCTTGGGCGCTCTTACAGCCTGGCATTACCCATAGCTGCTCTTGATATAGTTTTCAATGACTTTCATTAGGTCATGGCCTCCTAAACATCTCATTCGGTCGAGTTATTGTTATATCCCTCATGAGGCGTGAAATGGCTCTTCTGCATTATTTAGACATTATTGTGGAGTCCCCCAGGGCTCAATCCCTGCATATCTCCTGTTCAATCTGTATATGTTCCCACTTGGCCAAATAATAACAACAATGCGGATATGCTTATTGGATATAAACCCAATAGACCTCTTAGATCATTAGCGGCAGACTTTTGACTATCAACATAAAATCTGCTTTGCAGCTTATTCTGGCCAAGAACCACCCATATAGTCAGGACGAGGCTGTTTGACTGAGATGTAAAACTAAAAATCTCACTTTTTGTCTTTAATGCACTATTTAGCGGCAGGTCCATCTGAAGTTGATGACATCACAATAATAGGCTGGTATTGAAATTACTCATAATGGCACACAAATCTCTGATAAAGGTTGCACATTAGCAGAAATTATATGTACAGTAGGCCTTCAGAATTGCTGTACGTCCAAAAGTAATAAGTTCTGATTATTTCACAGACTACAACAGCTCTGCTCGTACAATGCTATTAGCTCTATAAATAGCTTTGTTATTGAAAAGCAACTTGATTTCGAAAATAGCAATGCTAGTACCTCACTGTTGAGAAATAATGGGTCAGAATGTGAGAGAAGTCTTGTTTGAAAACTTTACAAAAAGTAAACTAAAAATAACATGATGATATTTATAATTATACAAAACTATTGTTCAAAAATCTGGGGTTGGTAAGGTTTTTTTTTTATGTTTCTGAAAGTCTAGACTAATGATACCATACTATCTGTCTCAATGACACTCTGTGTGGCCTAGCAGGTCATCATATGACAGGAAACGAGAGCAGAAAATAGACTGAGGAGAGAGATGGACGCTGACAGACATGACACTGACAGAAGGCACTGGAGTGCTGTAACAGGTCCAACGAGTGATAGAACAGACACGTCAACTTGGGAACTTTAGAAATGATGTTGTCATCGTTTAGAGCAGTTAAATTGTGTACCAGAGTTACCTCAAACCTGCAGTTATTCCAGTGGCTGAGTTTGAAAAAAGTGTTTAGTTTTAAACAGCAGTTTGGTGCATCAGTGTATGAGGTCATGGCTGCAGATGTCTCATGTCCTGTCCTGTCCTGGGCGGTCTTCTGCAGATGGTGTTCACACTGAGGCTGCATGCTAAACTTACGCATCTCCACTGATGATGTGTTCACATTTGGCCCCCGCATCATAACCGGTATCCTCTGCCATTATCGACAGACAGCAGGATGTCTTAATCTCCTGCTATGCAGTGAGTGCTGTCTCTGGCAGTGAGGAAGACCAGGCGGCCGCCCCTGGCAGCCCATCATAGCCCTGTTTTGGGCCTGGCTGTGTGTAAACCTCACACCCCTGGGCAGCACTGAACTTCTGACCCGCGCTTGTCCTGGAGAAGTCTGTCAGTGCTGCTTTAATCCTTTAATCCCTTCACAAAGAATCATTCAAAACAAAAAACACCCCAAACTACAACATAAAACCAACATTTATCCTTAATACACCATCCTTAAAGTAAAGAGTCTATCTATCTATCTATCTATCTATCTATCTATCTATCTATCTATCTATCGTTCTATTGTTCTATCGTTCGTTCTATTGTTTTATCGTTCAAATGTTCAATCATTCTATTGTTCTGTTTATCGTTGTTTTTGTCGTTCTATCTATCTATCTATCTATCTATCTATCTATCTATCTATCTATCGTTCTGTCGTTCAAATGTTCAATCATTCTATTATTTATTGTTGTTTTTGTCGTTCTGTCGTTTTAATATCTATCTATCTATCTATCTATCTATCTATCTATCTATCTATCTATGTATCGATCTATCGATTCATCGACCTATCGTTCTGTCGTTCAAATGTTCAATCATTCTGTTGTTTATTTATTGTTGTATTTGTCGTTCTGTCGTTTTAATATCTATCTATCTATCTATCTATCTATCTATCTATCTATCTATCTATCTATCTATCTGTCTATCTATCGTTCTATCGTTCTATCATTCGTTCTATTGTTTTATCATTCAAATGTTCAATCATTCTATTGTTTTATTTATTGTTGTTTTTGTCATTCTGTCGTTTTAATATCTATCTATCTATCTATCTATCTATCTATCTATCTATCTATCTATCTATCTATCTATCATTGTAT